>ATSW01007306.1:0-13355 GCA_000444245.1 Botryllus schlosseri
CCTCAAGTTAGTTGACCATCAACTAACTGAATGGGTAGTTTGCACAAGTCTTCCTGAGTCTCTGCAGTACGATTTGCGCCAAACTTCCGTTTCACACCTACCTTGGTGTTTTGACTCGTTTCAAGGACTATTGTTGTTTACATTTGTCGTCCTGTGCCACCGCAGAGTATGGCGGTATGGCGGTGTTTTCTAAAAAAAGAGACCCGTATTTGTTGGGATTCGATTTTTTTCGTCAGCCGATTCTGATATAGAAGTGATTGCCAGTAAATTGCAATTGGAGGTGGTCTAAACTAGTCAGCTCTAAAAATTTCTACTTAATTACAAATGCAAATTTCTACTCAATTACAATTGCAAACAGATGTCAAAACTATTTCCAGAAGGAAAAAAATGATGATTCTCAAGTCGATAGATTGGTGCTTCTGGCAGTTAATCGAAAATGATAAATGTCAAAAATCTATTCAGTTAGAGCGGTTCCGGTTTTCGGCGGTTTTCTCCTTGTGGTATACTAGAAAATTATCTAATTCTGGCGGCACACTTTCAGTTAAGTAACTTCAAGGCTCGTGGCACACAGTTCGGGAGCTAAGTAGTTTTCCACGTCATTTTCAATTCAACATCTTGTCAAGACCAGGTAATAGTGCTAAGACTCGAGTCCGAGTCATTCTGTTCACTGTTCAGTTTAGAGTTCAATCAGGGTCAACCCATTTTTTCAAAACTATGATCAGGTGATATTAATTGCTTCACATCCATAATATACTAATTTTCTTACTCTTAACAGTTCCCGGACCTCCAATAAGTACCAATGCTAATAAATGAAATACCAATCATGAGGTAACTTTACTCTTCTTCCAAGTTACAATGAAATGCCCGTCTTGGCCCTATGACTCGAGTACATGTCCTGTCATTTTTCGTATTTTCAGAAAATGACTGGCAACCCTGGTAAGTCGGCTACAACAATCAGTTCTTGTAGTCTCGAGTTGCACGGGTAGGGCTGAACCCAGCGATTCCAATACTGGTCAAGTCAAGTCAAAAGTCAATTTCTGGATTACCAAAAATATGGTTTCGATGCTTCCTTCCAACTTCCAACAAATTATGGCATCAATTCTAATTCAGCTTGGCCAAAACCCTGCTTTTAATGACTCGCGAGTCACAAGATTTCGTTGGCTCGACATTTTCAAAACTAAAAAATGACTCAGCTCGAGTCAATTTGTGTATTCACTCGACATGTAGTCGAGTCATTGTGATTGGCGTCTGATGTATCAGGACAGATTGGAAAATAGGCTCAGAAACCGTCTTATATTTCTAAAGAAACCTGTTAAGAGTGAGAAAATGACTATACTATGAACGCAAGCCCTTCGGTATCGAACTCGTTAATCAACAGTGAACAAAATTACTCGGTGGTGAATTGAAAATGACTCGTTTGAGTCAAAACTACGAAAGTGGAATTGACTTGCGACTCGGAACCTCGCGACTTGGTTACAGCCCTGGCAGAAGCGCCAAATCCTTGGACCAAATTTACATGTAACTGGCGCTATTTCTTTCATATTGGCCGAAAAGCAGTACATTTCATAACTCTCCTGGTCATTATTTGTCGCCATGTCGCCATAATTCGAGTACTCAATAATGGACTGAAAATCGAATCACCCGGGCAGTCACAACGCAGCGACTACTTCGAAATTATATGGCACCCCAACTCCACAAAAAAGACGCTACCGACTCGGTAAAATCCACCAAATCGGCCAAACCACCAACCTGTCAAAACCTCCGCTCCCCCGGCAGCATTTTTCTCTCTCGCCTTCTTGATAAGGGAGCGATAATGGTTGTTTAGCTCACGCAGCTCCATATTTTCAGACCTACAAGACAGCACACACGCGAGTCAGCAGGCCACCGCCTATCGACGGTCGCGACACGTCAAAATAAAACTTTTCGTTCGAATTACACAAAGGACTCCGTGAAATTGTTAGCAGCCAAAAAAAGTCTGTCAAATTTGGTCTAAATCAAAGTCTGTCAAATTTGGTCTAAATCAAACTCATTATTTTTTATTAATCATTAACAATTCAAAGATCAAAATACCAAAACACGCCCTACCTCTTGTTCATATATATTGAGCAAAAATGTTTCAACGTATCAAAAATTTCTATCTCAAATACTACTATTTTTTAAAATCCAAAATTTTCCACCATAAGAACATCACTTCTACGGCTCAGGATTGAGCCAATTGAACGTTTTTAGGCAACAATTCATCGGAGTTTGCAGTGAATTTTTGAAGAATGTCAAAATTTCTACTGAAATAACTACTGCTACAATAACTAATAATTTCGCTTCTGTGGATCAGAATTGANCCAAATTCGTTTTGCAGCGTCTTCAGGCAAGCTAACAATTTCATGGCATCCTTGATACAACTTCGTGAGTTCATGGTGGAATTGTACAAAAAAGTTGATTTTTGCCACCGCACAAACTCAAGAAGCTCACATTATCTTTTTTTCAATGTCGCGANATTTGTCCAATTCACTTTGAAGAAGGTCGTTCCTGAACTTATAGTCCGACACCTCCATCTCTAAGAGGCACATCTGAGAGTCGAATAATGGGGCGCCTGACTGGCTCGCTGCTGCGCCACTACGGGTCGCGCGCCACACCCTGGACTGAGGCCCTTTGAAAAAATAATCTATGATTCAAGACAGTCGGTCGGTGACATGGTACTTTTATCTTTTTGCGTTGCTACTTCTAATTGCTGGCGCTCAAACACATTACAAACCTTGTTACCAGCAGCGGTCAAACTCGCGAAAACTACTGGCTAGTCAATGGTCAACCAACGACTGCCTTCTGAGCAGTTCTAGTCCTAATTGCGAGTTTTGAAAAAAGTAGTTCTACTTCTAATTGCAAGTATTGAAAAGCGAGTAGTTCTAGTTCTATTTGCAAATTTTTAACAGCGAGTAGTTCTAGTTCGAATTGCAAGTTCTGAAAAGTGAGTAGTTCTACTTTTGATTGTAATTTCATGTATCAAAAAGTGAGTAGTTATTAGTTCCAGTTGTGATTTTTGAAAACAAGTAGTTCTAGTTCTAGTTGCCAGTTCTAAGAAGTGAATAGTTCTAGTTAGGATGGCAAGTTTTGAAAAGTTCCAGTTATAATGGCAAGTTTTGAAAAGCGAGTAGTTCTACTTCTAGTAATGGATTTTGATATGAGTAGTTCTAGTTGCAATTTTTGGAAACAAGTAGTTCCAGTTATAGTTGCAAGTGCTGAAAAGTGAGTAGCTCTAGTTCTAATTGCAAGTATCGAAAAGTGAGTAGTTATAGTTCCAGTTGTTGATTTTGATAAGTTGAGAAGTTCTAGTTCTAGCTGCGGATTTTGACAAGTGAATAGTTCTAGTTCTAATTGCAAATATTGAAATGTGAGTAGTTCTAGTTCTAGTTGCAAGTTTTGAAAAGTGAACAGTGCTAGTCGCAGGATTTGTAAAATGAGCAGCTGTAGTTCTGGTGGGGTTGATAAGGTCTAGTTATGGATTTTGATGAGTGCGTAATTCTAGTTCTAGCTGCGTATTCTCAAGATCCATTTGTTTGTAAAAGGCTGATAGCAGTGTGCATACAATGATATAAATCTCACAATTCCTTTACGAGTTACAGAACAAGTGTATATATTTAAAAAATGTATTCATATTGCGACCAACCTAAATATTTGCTTCATTTCAATATGAATATGTTATTCAATTGCGTAGTCATAGTTGCAAGCTTGGTAAATGAGTAGTTATAGCGCGAGCATTTTGTGCAGGTCTGGCCACGACCATACAAACAGAAGCTATCATACTAGAAAATTTATCACACATTGCTCTCAGACAAAACTCACTTTCAGCACTGGCCTTCCCCGCGGCCGCCATCTTTACCCGTTGTTTCAGGTTCTCTATCCGTTCCTCGCACACTTTCAGCTCCTCCTTCAGCCTGCCGTTTCTGGAAAAGCAAACAACTCGACTGACTCGCAGGAAACAAAAACACTAGCGGCGACACGCACTCTCTTTGCAGCGGCTCCTTCGCGTGCTCAAGCTGAATTTCGAGTCGCGACACCTCTCGTTCTTTGCCGTGCAGCGCCTTTTTCAGCTCCTTGTCTGCTTCCTGAAACATCACAGAGATTCGTGTTAACAACAGGCCCGGAACAGCACAGCCGGTTCACAGTCACTTTGGCTCTTGGCAGCCCCTAATCCACCTCCTGACCCAATCCTAACCTGAACACATCAACACACCACATTCCACAGATGGTTAGTAACGAGTACTTTCCACTTCAACCTCAACTACATTTTGCCTACTAACGATACTTTCTGTAGTGGTTACATTTTCGGACCACTTTTACTTAACCGTTTTCCGTTTTCTAGGCAATACTAGGCTCACTTACTCATATTGAAATATACAGAAATATTTTCAGCTGACACTCGTCATGGGTGATCGTCAGCAACTAGTAGAGAATTGGAAAGGACATTACATATCAATAATAATCATATCACAAAATATCACGTCACGGGTAGGGCTGGGCACAATGATTCGAGTACTCGAATCTGAATCGAGTATTAATTTTAATGATTCGAGTCGAGTAGTAAAAGACGATTTTTTCGAGTACTGAAATTATACGCTCCTCACCACTGAAAGTTGATTTATCAACGAGAAGTTTATCATTGATCAACGAGTTTATGCTAATTTCACTGTTGAAGCCTTGAAACCTTGATTGGCCGTATCGTAGCAAACGAAACATGAAGTACAAAGCTACGAACGTTACTGGAAAGCACATTTCCGAAGTCACGATCATCCCACAACATTGTCACCAAGTGCAATGAAATCGGTATGGTCGAAAAAAATAACAAAGTATCCTTAATATAATGGATAACAGGCATTATATTATTTGTGGTCGCTTAAAAGGTACATATTTGGACTTTGACAAATAATATTCTGCTATGACGTCATAATGAGTGATACTCGATTACTCGACTCGACTCGAAGCATTTTACGTGATTCAGAATCGAATCACTCAGGTACTCGATTTTGCCCAGCCCTAGTCACGGGCATGAAATTTAGAATAATCGCTTAACCACAATGTACCATTTCAGAAGGTACAGGAACTAGTGTTGGCGCAAAATTGGTTGGTGTATTCTGATAAAAGCCAATCGAGCGCAAGTTCTGTACCTCCAAGAAGCTCTTCAATAATTGAACATTAATAGTAGTCAATTTCACTGCAACGTAACAACCTACCGCATTCGGCCGCGACTTCATCTGTCCAAGTTCGGCTTCTAATTTCTCATTCTTTTCTTTCACTTGATCCAATTCCTGCTCCGACTCGATCAGCTTATCTTCAAAATGCGTGACTTGCTCGTTGAGCTCCTTTAAATTACAATATATATATTATATCGACTTTTCAATTAGATAAGATAAAATGAAAAGGGCAAAAAAAACAGGAAACAAAAGAACATCGAGATAATCAGTTTTGGGCTCGTGTTAAGCGTCAACAACGTAGGCAGTCGTGGGCGTCTTCAAGCGACAGCCCGCGTTGCGCTAGATCAGTCTCCATTGTCACAAGCCATGTGGCACATTATCGTCGCACCATATCTGGACTCGGAAGACCATTTATGCGCTTTCCTCGTCCAGCGGCATATGCACATCATGCACTCGTGGTACGCATATGCACAGATCCTGTTTATGTAAATCACGAGACAGTGTATATGCCGCAAAAACATCAAGAAGGACAAAAATAAACAACGTCCTATTCCTATAGCAGTGGAGCACGGCATTCAACGTGAAATTATGCGCAATGTTGGCATATCTATGAAGAATGAGCAATGAGCAACTTTGTCAAAAGTTTTGGTGGGTATCGTACTCTGCCGTCATAACGCAGCCTACAGATGGATGAGTAGGACGCGTCTAATGCAGCAGCAACGCCATCAACACACAGAATATCGCGATGCAACAGATATCGCACCACAAGGTATATTCCTTTTGCTATCCTGAATCATTATCGGATACCACAGCATAGTGTTGTGTGAAAAATTCCATAATTCATACAATACACAGTTTCCTATGTCATATCCGCATTGTTCAGTACCCAAATTACCAGATTCCATACCATACTAACAATTTCCCATACTGTAACAACATTGCTCCATAGCATATTCGAGACATTTTCAATATTTCTTCAGTCGCTTGACATCACCAATACAATACAATTCTAAGGTGTTTACCTTTACATCCTATCTACTTCCGGTTGCGATGGATATCAATTCATACATCCACGGCTCATCGATTCCTTCATTTGTCGACGGGGCAAGTTGCCCAATAATCATGGACTTGTAAGTACATACGATATTCTTAGGGAATCGCAATAGACGCGGACTGTTGGCATTGCCATACCATACTTGGAATTTTCCCTATTCCATATTACGCCCTATGCTGACAAATTCGGTAGAAAATTTATGGATTTCGAGGCTGTAAATTCTGTTGACTAGTAGTTTGAGGGCATGAGAGTTACATTGGTACAGCCACGATTCTGTTTGTCACGGCACTGCTCATCAACGGCGATTTTTTGACATGTCAAAATGAGTGAAAATTGTAGCGTTGTACAAAGTCAAAAATTTTTTGCAACATTCATTTCGTTTGCATCATATATGTTTGCACTGTCGATGAACCACAGCCTAAATAAAGGCTATGGATGAACTTATCATTTGATATTATACAGCTTGTAGCCTACTTTATAGGCCTACCGTTGTAGATGGCCTTCATTGTGAATCATATATGGTCAAATGAAACAAATAGGTTGACATGGTGTTATGCTGAACGTACAGCAATATTTTAACTGAAGCAAGACTGCATGCGTAGGCATTGCTACTTTTATCGAGTGGCTCATGATAAAAAAAATTGTGATGTAGACACCAATGTCAGAATGAAGCAACACGGTTTGTCACCAGCAGTGTAAGCACAACTTCAGTGTCAGCCAACAACTGCTGCCGTTGAACGTACTTTCTCCATTCTTGGCAAGCCACTCAGTAAGGCCAGCCACTTTCTAACTGAGGATGTAGGAAGATAAAATTTGTTGTAGGTCACTTCATTGGTCAGTTTTCCAGTCAAAAAAAGTTTTTTCCAGGTCAAACTACTTTGTTACGGCAGTCCTAAGTAGTACAATTCTAACATTATGTTGGAAAACACCTAATTTACATACGAGGTCAAAATTCGGTCAAAAGGTGAACAAATGTCAAAATTTTGATCTTTCAAGTCAAATATTCCGTTCTTTCGGGTAAAAAAAAAATCGCATTAATCCTTAAGCATAGCATGCAGGATCGGAAAATTTCGACAAGCCGACAGAGCTTGTTCGCATGACACAAATCTCTCTACATGCATACTCTGTGCTTCGTGTCGAAGAAGTTTTGGCTCGATTTAGTGCACATCTCGCCAAATTTCACAGGAATATGCGAATTTCAGCCAGAGCAAAGTCACTCTCCAACAAGCATCAAAATCAGTATAGTGTATAGAAACGTATCGCGTTCTACACGGCATACAGCCCGAATGGCGACCAACTATTTCGCGAATGCCGGGCCCGAACCATCAATCTCGCATTCGAGATTCGTCGTCACAATCAACCCACCTTCTTAACCCTCTTCATACGTTCCGCGAGCACCTTTGTTTCCTGCAAACACAATACCGAATTTGGTACCGGAGAAAGACAAAGAGTGACGGCGTAGAAAATACCTCAGAATGCTCTTCTTTAATCTTCTTCAATTCTGCATCGTATGCGTCTTTCGCCTGTCGCTTCGCGACCAGCTCTCTAGCGATGTCCTTGCTACTGGGAGCGGCTCGCTGAAATGCGAAAACAGGATTTGAATCTGTCACTTGTGATTTTCGGGAACACACCGGTAACAGTTTATCTCAACATCGTTGTCCGGATTGTTACTCAGAGTTAGCTACAGCAAAATTAGAAACACATTTGAAAAGGACTCAGAAAGTGGATTAGCAGATTCACGACGTCCCAGCGTCCCAAGATTCACGACGTCCCAGCAAGTTACGACCAGTAGCAAAACGATAGTGTCCAACACACTTGTTTTACTTGAGCAGTATCAACGGAAATCTTTTGCCGCACGCACACACAATAGATGAACCAATAACGGAGAAGTGGCGGAAATATTCCGGGGCATTCATCATCATCCCACAAGCTACAGACCATCCGATATCAGAATTTGGACAATACCAGTCTTCCCAATATTTGAAGAGACACTGCGGCTTTCAATGATACCTTTCAATGGTAATATAACAAATAACATGAATATTTACAATAAATCTACAGTCGAGCGGAAAACAGTTTTCCAGTAACAGTCGTAAAGACCAGGAAACAACGTTTCAGCTTTTTTACGCGGAGGAGAACTCGTACCATTGTACAAAAATACCAATCAACAAGACAAGAATTTTTGGAAAATACGCGCGGCTCACCACAAATTCGTCCAACTTCGACTGCAGTTGAGAGTTACGATGCTTTTCGGCGCGGAGCTGGTTGTCCAGAGATTGGTTCTGATGTTTCGCCTGATCGTATTTGGCTTCCAGCTTGCGGCAGTGTTCCTTCACGGTTTTCATGCTGGGCTCCTGCGGATTCGCGACAGGCGTTAGCGACAGATATCAAATCGTCACAATTAACATCATCCATCGCAAAACACCTATATTTAAACTATGAACTTTAATAGCTGTTTTGGGGTATAGATTGCCTCCATCCCAACATCAATTGAAATCATGGTGCGGCCACCCCATGACATTTTTATGGGGTGGCGGCTATAACGCAGAGCGAATGTTTGTAGATGTTATAGTTTTATAGTCTGACTCCAGAAGGTTGCGTTTACGGTTGCGTTTATAATTCGCTGCGTGTTCCCTTGCGTTCGACGGACCGGCGTAACCGCGCCGTACGGCCTTGTTGGCTGACGTACCACGACCTGTCTATTGCACACGTATTCGATGGATCACACTGACGAATATATTTTGATTCTGTCTCCACGACTTATAACTTTATTGAATCAAACAGTACTCCCGACTTATAAATTGAGTAGACTGAATGAATGAATAATCATTCTACGTGGTATTAGACGCGTATATTATATTCTAGCCAGAGAGAATATTTGCACCAAATCATCATACGATTTATCTCTCTCATCACTACTCACAAAGGTATTATCGGGTTTTCACTTCAGGGAATTAAGTAAGGTTCACAACACTCCCTCTTGCTCAAATCTTAAAATGGCGTTAACAATATATTTCGTTAAAGCGGCCACCCCATCAAAATGCATGAACGCCCACCGTCTGCGATTACGAATTAGTGAGTCCGGGATATCGCATAGAAACCTACTATTTATCAATAACTGATACGCGCTCTAATAATTGCCAGCCAAAAATATTTGTGTTTATTTCAATATGAATACATTACCGTATTCTAGTGCACATTGAACTTAGGTACCTTCAATAATATAAGAAAATCACCTTCGGATTTGCCTTGGTATTCAAGCGACTCTCGAGCTCTTCCACTTTTTGTTCCAGAGATTTTGTCTTCTCTTGCTCCGCCTCCAGCTCTTTGTCTTGCTCGAAAAGACCTTGCTCGTACTCGTCGATCTTCTTAAGGAGCCTCTGCTCGGAGGAAAAGCGTGCGTGTCAGCAGTAGGTATGCGACGAAAAAGACTTTTATATGCACATTAGGGGTGTTCAAATATGACTTTTTTTCTCTAATTGTACAAGCTACTTGATGATATTGTTAGGTTACCTAATTAAAGCCTGCACACACAATTTGGGTAAATTCCAACCAGTAGCCCCATTGCTACAGGATAAATATAATTTTAATTTATTGCATAAAAATAAATAATTTTTTTTTTCAATTTTCTGTTCGACCCATGAAATTGTTAGATGGTCTATAGAAACAATGTTCACCAAACTTCCAACCAGCGGAAGCGGAGTTACTGACGTCGAAAATTTCGGATTTGAAAAAAATAGTATTTACGGTGAGCAAACATATAATAAATATTAAAAGAATTGGTCACCGTATATAATCATTTATTCAAATCCAGAATTTTTCGACGGCAATAACTCCGCTTCCACTGGTTGGAATCTGACATGGGGTAATCGCGATCAGTGATGGTTATCGATTACCACGATTACAGAATTTTCAAGTAATCGCAATCGATTACATTCGAAAAAATTCCGAAGTAATCGTAATCGACTGCTTCCCATATCTAATTGATATCGCTATGAAAAACGATTACTTTTTATTTGTACAAGGAATATGATATAAACTGAACATAGGTGAAAAATGTTAAGCCGTAGAAGTGGAGTTATTTCAGCTTTTCCTTGATAAATCTGGGATTATCCTTGATCGGTTGGTCATCCCAGAATTATCATCAAAAGACTTGAATTAATCCGCTTCTACAGCTTGGAATTGGGTCAAATTTGTTATCCGTCGTTTTTGAAGACAGCGCAACAATTTCATGGGGTTGGAAGAAAAATTTTTAAAAAGTTTTTTTTTGCATTTTTAGGCAAATTCAAAATTTTCAAACTGTACGAAATCCGCGATTATTGGTTGGAATGAATTCAAATTTGGTGTGCATCGTTTTTTAAAGGTCAACTGCATCTTCAAAATGACTTCACCTTATTTCGTACATTATGTGGTTAGGAATATGAATAAAATAATGAAAATTGAAATTACCTGATAGTTTTCAAGTAATTTGAATTACAAATCGAAATTCCGGAAAACGGAAACGAAATCACCCAGCCGTGAAATGACGTCAAGCAGTTGACACAACAAAAGTCCTTGTTATTTCTGTTGGCTGTTAGGTGGGATTATTGCTTAGATTTGCTGTGGATTTGGGTCTTTGAGTGGGATCATGAAAGCTGTGAAGGAGATAATTCATAGAGTCAGATGTTATGTCGCGTATGGTTGGTCCAATACGCAATATGCCGTACCTACAATGCATTGACATCGCTGCCAAAACCCATCCATATACCGACAGGCGACCGGACGCCATTAAGACCAAAAGTGCGGACTTATAGACAACCAAAGGCAGAGTCATTTTCAAATGCGAATCACTAACAAGTATCTTGCTTCAATGAAGTATCCGAGATACGCAACACGCAAGAAAACTGACTACTGAACACGGGCAACTCTTGCCGACGTACTGCAGTAGTACCGTTCATATTTTATTTCCACGCACCAGTGAAATTGTGGTAATGTCAGAGGAACGCACTTCTAAAGCTATACAAAGTGTCCGAAATCGGTAAGTGAAAATGTACTGTGTCAGCTATAGTTTTGTAAGAGTGTAACTAACCGCTTATAGTAGTATTGACTGTGGTATGGTATTCATCGAAGTATTATTATTGTTTACACTCATGTGCATGTGCAAATAACTGAAATATGTATGCCTTGAAAAACTTGTAAGTAGAAGTGTACATAGTCTGAAATAAAAACACTTGAAAATCAATTAAGAAAAAAAGATCTATAAATGCATTAGTTACTATAAAGGGAGTTCATAACCTGCTGACTTCATGACGTATAATGGTTATATATCGCTGACCTCCTATTAATGGAAGAGTTGCTATTACTTTTGAAAATACACTTCTTTTTGTGTACGGTACATGTGCGGTCATGTATTCATATTAGTTACTTAAGTTATTGAATGAGGAGTGTCAGATATCTGTGACTGAGCCTATCAATATTGACCGCTCAGTAAAAGATGAAAACTTATCAATATCATCATAATAGTCGTAAAGTTAGGTAGGATGCAGTTGGCAATCCTTCATTTTTATGATACTTCCGAACAGCATTTGATATAGGTCTACTGCCTTCGATTCGACTTTGTTATAAAACTCAGCGATATTTTTACTCCTGCTCTAGATTCCTGCAATGATGAAGTTGACGCATTCATTAAAGCAAGACCAGAAACGGCCGAGTCGACCAAGTCTATTGTGATGATTCATCCTCATTCGACAAACGGCGTCGTCAAAATTAGTTGAAAGAAGCTATTGCTGGACACAAAACTCTATATTTCTCTCCCTGACACAGTAGTACTGTTGATGGATTGCTTATGTTGCATTTATTATTTTCAATACAACTATTCCTTCACGAAGCATTGTAAAATTGAAATCCTTTGAAAGTACTGGATTTGATCGGATTCGCAGACAGGATTTTTCGTTGGCTTTTGTTGCAGAATCCCAGTGGCCAGCCAACAAAATTTCCGTGTACAGTTTTTCTCAGCTTCCTGAAACGCGTAATTGTTGTGTTACTGACGGGTAATTATTTGGCACCCGACTCAAAATTTTATGTGAATGAGACTCATTCGCTCATGCATCAAACTGGATGTTATAATTATATGACAATATTCCTGCATCAAACTGGATGTTATAATTATATGACAATATTCCTGTTGATATCTATAGCGAGACAATCTCCAATACATACTCTTGATTGAAATCCTGATAATGCTGTGATGCACTAATAATTCATTCGTTGCTCGAGGGACCTGTTTGCAGCACTTCAACTCTCCCCTGATAGTTAGCATAAGTTGGCAACCTCCATCCTCTCAACTGTAATTGATAATACCAAGATTAATAACTGAAGGAGGTTCTCCACCACATTACACATACCGGTGTATTTCATTTGGTCTAGACAAGCGGCTTAAGCTGAACAAGCTAGGCTGATCATACTATATATCGCTAACATCCTTAGGTTATATAGTCATCAATAATCATACTCAAACGACCCCTCGTTTTCGGAGCAGCAAGAAGTTCCACTGATATAGGATCGAGCACATCAACACTTGGAACGTGTCCTCGTTTCAACATTACTTTCGTAAGTGGTGTGCCCCAGGGCTCAGTACTTGGACCGGTCCTTTTCACCTTATATGTCAACGACATTTTTGAAACCTCCTCATTGAACACCACACTGTTCGCTGATGATACTCACCTCCTCTCTTCCGCATCTTCGACGGCAGAGCTGGATGCCCTGACTGGCGACCAAATGCCCAAAGTCCATGAGTGGACGGCCCAGAACAACCTTTGCATAAACGCCTCGAAATCGCAATTGCTGACAGTAAATTCAAAAAATAACCTAACCGTTAATATCGCTGGTCAGCCCGTTTCCAACACAGATAATGCCAAATATCTCGGAGTTTTACTGGACTCGAACATGTCCTGGAATAGTCATATTCAGTCCCTAGAAACTAAATTATCACCGAAGTGCGGCCTGTTCTACAGCCTTGGGCGCTTCATGCCAGCATGGGTTCTCCTGTTGCTCTTTAAATCCTTAGTCCAATCGAAGTTACATTATGGCATCCTCTGTTGGGGGGCTGCCAGTAAAACTGCACTCAAGCCACTGCA
>ATSW01007307.1:0-18754 GCA_000444245.1 Botryllus schlosseri
GNAATAAACCACCGTGACATTGCCGGCCCTGTGACCAACTGGAAACCGTCATGGTCAACCACAAAAGGTCACAACAAATTGATGAGAGGTGGTTGTGTAAAGGAATAAATCATATTGCGAAGAATAAATCAGGACAGTTATAAGCGACACAGCTTACGAATGTTACGTTCGTAGGTTGCACATGCAGAACGAGCCCTAACTCTCCTGACTAAGCCAATACAGTCAGGGGACATGATTAGGAAACAATCAAGAGATTGCCTTATTGACATGAGTACCGTAGCGGCCAATTATTTTACGAACACANAATTTTGCAATATCAGGAGCACAGGCGTCTCCAAAGATGTGAGAAGTCATNTGAAGTCAGATCTGCTGCCCATGGACATTTAAACATTCAAAATTGACATAATGCCCTAACGANCGACGAATTGGGTATGAATATGATTAACAATTAGGATTAGCAAAATTGGCATTAAATGNNGAAAAATATCGTCTCATGAAATNTTCCGCAATAACAGAAGTCTTGTTATTGCAACCAAGGAAAATTAACGTCAGTAGAATACACACAATTTGTTCGAAGGGTTTTGTCGCAACCCATAAAACAGCCAAGTTATCATAAATTAACTGTTGACTTTTTAATCCAGGAAACGCATAAGAACTTGTTACTAATAATAAGGTGAAAATCATTTACATCAATAAATGGGTGGAAATTGGACACGGCCTTCAGGTGTCATTGTGCATTTGTGCAACAATATCTGCACTTGGGGTAAGATTTACAATATCATGAAAGTGACAAGTACATCATTCAAGTTGCTGCCAGTGCTTTACCCGATTCCTTCAACGGATATGGGCACAAATTTAGGCTGACTGGGAAGGATGGCAGCGGTATTTATCAAACAAGTCAGAGGTTCACCGCTGATAACCAATTGGTTTAGGAGAAACAAAGTACACATGCAGTTGGTAGCCCCAGAAATAAGGAATGCATGCGTGATAAAACTGGTAGAAACTACCAGACAGGTAATTATCGCCAAGGGTGTGGACAAATGTACCGGACAATTTATCTCGGCAATTGCAGGAGATAGAGCAGTAATTGTGTTGTTACTGGCAACAACAATCGATTTAGAATATACCGAACATTTGTATGCGTCACGTAATAAAGTGCCTTGAGCACAGTCACATCCATGAATTTTGCAATGACATGTAGATGGGTAATAATTGTGATCATGATCACAGAATAAACAATTACGGCGTAACAGACTCTCTTCTACGAGCNTATGAGGTTGCTGAACTTGCATCTTTTTGAAGTCTTCAAATTTGAAGAGAGGATGAAGGTCTTGAAACAGGATACATGATGAACGTAGCTTCTTTTCAGCAACATATCGATGCACCGAGCTTGAATCCATAGATGTAGAATTCACCTCTATTGCAGTTTTGCGCGGATTCTTCGAGTAGCCTACATCTTGTGCAGTACGTTTAGTTAGATCAACATCTTCGGGTTCAAGTGAACAATCAGATTCATTGTTGACCGGANCAAATGGTGACCGAGTCAATGTTGTCTTCTTCTTGACAAATTCAACGAAATCGTTGCNATTTGGATTAACACTGGCTTCTTCCTGGTGAATTACAGGANATGAAGGTGGAATAACAGGACATTGAGCAGGCTGCAGNAGCTCACAATTGTGAGTGTTAACTGTTGCAGGGTGCGGAGTACTATCNATGGACATTTCACAAGTGTGAAAGCCTCGATTAAAGCTGGTCGCATCAGCCGCCCCATTACGGGGGATCCTTGGAGGCTGACCGAACCAAGTATGTGATATAAGTGGCTGCGAAGCCAGCCCATTACTGGTGGTCGAGTGTTGAGAAGTAGAACACCATTTTGGTTGCACAGCCGGCCCATTATAGGCTTCTGAGTACTGGCAACTGAATGGCAAATCTGGTTGCACAGCAGGCCCATTACAGTGGGCTGAGTACCGGTAATAGGATGTCTTTTCTTCTGATAACGAACATCCTTCAACACACGTAGTAGGGCAAGTTGCAAAGGTTTGACATTGCGTTGGAATAGCCAGAGTATTGAGAAAGTCTTCTGTGAGTGGATCATCATTAGTATTGCCAACTGGCAGTTTTTTGTTATGGGTGTCATTACTATCCAAGCCGCAGCAACCTTTATGACTGGTCACAGAAGCTAATGATCCAAACTGTGACGAAACAATTGCTTTATACCGTCCAAGTTTTGCCTGAGCACTGAAAAGTTCCCATTCCAACCTTTTCAAATTGTCTTCTTCTTGCGTCCACAATATCTGTAAGTTGTCAAGTGACGTACTTACACTTTCAGCAGTAATAAGTTTACGGAATGTGTCATCAGCAATATTCTTGGTGTATAGACATAGGTCATGAAATGACAAAATTCTTTCAAATATTAATTTGGAATGGACACTGCCCCCGGTTATCTTTTCTTTGATACCGGTAGTAAGTTTGTTCAACTGGGTATTTACTCGATAGAATGTCTCGTCGAGACTGTCTTTTGCAGATAGAACAGTTCGGGGAGTAGCTCCGCTCAAACATTCAGTAAAATAGGCATCGGCAGCGCGGAAGTCTCTTGCTAGACCGGCCAAAATATTGTCAGTGGCTTGCATATCNAAGCCACTGAGTGAAATCGCCTGATCGGCATCAAGGTCTTTTCTTGGACCAATAGTAATGTCATTGACTTGCGCATCGAAGTCTTTGACTCTTGATTGGAGCATTTGTAACGTAGGCAACACTNGATTTTTTAACCTTTGTCGTCTCCAAAAATGTCGACGATTGTATTAAGCTGGCTTTCTTCTGTTTCCCAACTGACACCAAACAAGAACACCAAATGGATGAATCTATTATTTGATGACGTTAAAAAATCTCTCGAAACCCTGACAAGATAATAGAATAACAAATATCAGCAAACCAGTACTACAACAACATCAAAACAGACGACCTCCATAGCGTCACTCCACAAATAAATGCACGTGCACCGCAAAGTGCTCGAGGTGGCGAAGGGTGAGCCATAACGAAATAAACCACCGTGACAGATGTTCTGAGCAAAAAGGTAGCATAGAGACGGCACTACAAAGGAAACTGTCCGAGAGACAGTGAAAGGGATGTAAACCAGAGGTCGGGAACCTTTTTCGACCAAAGAGCCGTATTGACCCAAATTTTTTAATGGTTATTCAAATGTTGTATCGAGTTCGACGGATTCGATTTGTCCGATGCATCATGGATGCATATCCCGAACAACGAGCACGGTATCTTAAATCTTAATTTTTTTACCCACCGGCAAAGACTTGGATCTCCGTGTGTGAAATTGAAAATATCAGCAAACGCGCCCCGCAAGCTGTCAGCTTTGCAAAGTACACTCTCGAACACTGCAACGGTATGGAGCCGAGCGAGAATTCCGGGTACACGAAAGCGCCTTCTTCTAAGCAATACACCTGAAACATTGAAATAATGAAAGAGCTTACAGAATAATCTTTAGACACATATCTCATGTCGTTCTATTATATAGCCTCTGGTGGAAGTATTCGAAAAACATAGCCAGGCGAGTAGCGCTAGAGGTAATAGCGTACAAGTAAGCAAAGAACTGACTAATGAGTAGCCTATGCTCCGAAATATGACAAAACAGGACATCTGTTGTTGCTATCATATGCTATGCGTGCAGAAAGGATTATATAGCGCATTGCAGAGTTGGATCAATTACAATATTTTCATTCAATTACAATTACTTACTTGCATGCTTCAATTACATTACAATTACAATTACTCAATGCTAAAGATATCAAATTAAATTTACAATTACAGTTAAACATGTAATTAATTACAATTATAATTACAATTACTTTTAAACAGGTAATTGATTCAGTAAAAAGGTGTTCTTTGACAACCGTAGCGACGTAATTAGCAACANTCTCAAGCTATTCATGTTTCATTCCTGATATGTAGAATACCCTTTAATTANAAAAAACTCGAACATATTCGAACTATTCCTAATCATGAGTACTGAAAACTACAAGCACAGAAAAATGTTTNAAGCGACTGTTAAGAACCAAAGGTTTGAGCGACTAACAGCGAATAGGCTACAGGACAGCCTGAGTCAGGATAATGAAATGTAATTGGTAAGGCGTCAGCGATAAGGATGATACCGATAAGGTGCGTGAAATTAAAATAAATGCAAAAGGAAAGAACCTCCTCATAACTAAGAATTACAATATTTTGGTTCGCATTTACATTTTCACTTGCTCGGAAACTGTTGGATTGCATTTGATGAACATTGGGGTGCGAAAAGTTTCTGGCCCCAGTAAAATTTGGCCAAGATTGGAGGTGAGATTGGAATAACATCTCTACAAATGCGTGATCAAGTTTGATGAAGCCTTGGTTGGAAACTTGATTTTTTTTGCTATTGTTGCAACAAATCCTCGGTACTGGTCAGAGATTTAAAAAAAACTTTGACCGTGGTGTAGGAATAATGGTTCAGCACAGGTTTCAGAAGAGTTTATTTGCTGTTCAGCCATTTTTGAAATATTAGGATTTAGTTTAGCCCACTGGTCCTCTAACTTTTTTAGATACGCCCCCATTATGACAGTGAATATTTCGTGGCCCCCTTATCGTTANAGCACACAATGAAACCAGAAAGTTAGCAATCCTTACATATATTTTGATGGTATAGAATGTTATGAATGACTGTTGATGAGAGAATTCTCCAATACGAAATTCAGACTATAGATCGAGCAATATAACCATAAAACGGCGATGAATCGGGCCAAGCGCGGGAAAGATTTCAGTTCACCGGAGCGACGCGCCCTGTTCAGTTGCTTTCACGCCGCCCAGGGGGCACGCCCCCAGTTTGAGAACCACTGGTTTAGCCTATATTGTAATTCACAAAGTCTTCTGTTGCTACTGGAGTATGGGGAACAGTTTAGCGTGACTGAATTATCTAGTTATGACGCAGCACGCATAGAACGCCAATGTAAATAGGCTAATTATTACATGTGCATGGTGACTGCGTTGGGATGACTCGAGTCATGAATTGACTGGAGTCACACTCGAGTCACTTTTTCGTATGACTATATATAATTGACTTGACTCGAGTCACTTTGCTAAAATGACTTGACTTGACTTGACTCGGCGTATCAGAAATGTGGATTGACTCGTGACTCGGAGCAAAATTCACGAGTCAATATCAAGTAATCGGTGTCGATAAAAATCACTGTATTTACATATGTTCGGATTGTTCGCGCAACGTTGGTGTAACCCGTGAGAGCGACCAATCATTCAATGATCGTGCGTTTTACCGGGCCTCCATTGTTCTCTCTCAAATATATTGATCGCAAACGAAGTGATCGAAGCTGACAGCATACGTTGTCATAAACTATAGTATAGTAAAGTAATTTAATAGCAAAATGTCTATTTCTGTTCTGTGTCCTTAACCTAACCAAACCTCTTGTTTTATTGAAATTGTAGGAAGTATGTTTAAAAGATGAAAACGGAAAGTGTCACAACTATAACGCAACAACACAAAGCGACATCTCTCTCCGCGGGTCACACGAGCTAGCTCTGTGTGCCAATATTCACGACCATTAGCTAACACTATTCGAAATAATTAACGAGCAATCAATCAGTCGCACGCGCTATGATCAGCGTCCGAGGTAACAGTCAGTACACAAAATCTACACAAAGACACATTTCCCTGTGATGAATATCACTCTTCATCACCATTCACCATCGTCTCTCATCTCTTCTCTCCACCTCTCTTCTCTCGTCACAGAGACAAAGAAATTGAATTCGCAAATAGTTTATATAGTCCTCAACCATTGGTGCTGGCTCGAATTGCATCGTAAATTTGTAAATGGGTAATGTAACTTATCAATTCGTTTCTCTATTTTGGCTGGTGACTGTAGAGTGAGGCTATGCAATTACTTGCGTAGTTTAGCAGTTCTACTTATATGTGAGCGACACAGCGCCTTGCGTGTATTGTATGTAACTACTATATTTGTTCATCGGTCCAAAATCAATGACCTGACCACTCAATGTGTATTTCACACAGACTCTAGCAAAATGCAATGACGTAATCACGCCTCATACTTCGAAAATGCAACTTGACTTAGTCAACTCCAAAAATCGAGTGACTTGACTCGAGTCAGAATGTGGAATGACTTGCGACTCGAAGGTAGGGACTTGATTCCAACACTGCATCGTGGTGGGCTAGTACTAATCTAATGTTCCAGAGACTCAGTGGTATGGTTTATATTCAACGTCAAAAACTGGGGGTAGTCCTAAATTGCATCTCGCAAGTCTAATTGTATCATAACTAAGAATTTCTATTTATGGCTAAAAATAATTATTACTAATAATAATTACTACTCGATTCGGAATAAATAGGCCTAGCCACTCCTCTCCTACATTTAGTGACTTGTTTCCCACACTGGCGCGCGGTATCCTCAAATAACAACACAAGCATTGACATTCAACCAGTTTATTACAATCTTTCTACGTGAATTGCTTGAAAGAGAGAGATTATAAACTACACCGGAATGCACCGACAGCGATATTGCAACTCCCCGTGTGTGTGGACAATCGGCATTGAATGAATGAAGATGAAAATTAAGTTTCTATCACATTAGATTGACAGCATATATACCTGGCATGCAAATGCTACGACAGACTACAACGGCAATGATATTATACCACCAAACAATAAGGACACGTCAGAATATATATTTTTTTACAATCTAGTAAGAGTTACTTTGAAACTAGTGACTAGTGCAGTTACACGGCGTGTGCGTCTAGAAAAAGCAAAGTAAAATACATAGATGGAGACAATCGAATGATAAAAAAATAATTGTTATGCAACAAAATGAAAGCAAAACAACACAGAGGAAGATGTGAAATAATACAGAACGTGACGAAATATCACCGAGACAGCTTGTGTCGAACACTGCGGGCAAGGTTGGAGTAACTATATGGCTAGGTACGCATTAAGGCGGGGGCCGGCAACATTCTCGATTGACCGGATTAAAAAAGGGGCCAGTGGTACATTGATATTTGAAAATGTCCATTGACGTGGTACGAATAAAATTTGGGACGAAGCGTATTCACAACAAGAGTCAGACCAGAAATTTTTTTTTTACGGATCACGGGGATTCACTGATTGAATTATTAGGTTGTCTAAAAAACGATGCACGCCAAATTTGACTAAATTCCTACCAGTGGAAGCCAACACTGAGCCAATTGAGATTTATTAATTCTTCAAATTTTAATGTAAACCCGATGAAATTGTTGAGATGTCTACGAAAACGATGCAGAACAAATTTGACGCAATCGTTATTTGAGTTTTTCATTAATAATTCTGGGTTTTTCCACAGTCAGTGCTATTATTTGCAAATTTAAAACTGTTGACTGCAATAATTTCGCTGCTACCGGTCGGAATTGAGCAAAAATTGTTCTACATAGTTCTTTGATGCAACTCAATAATTTGATGGGGTAGACGAGTAAAATTTGAAATTTTTAAAAATTTCATATAATATATTCAAATATTTCAATTGGCTCTTCTTCGGCTTCTACTGGTTGGAATTGAGCCAAATTTGGTGTACAGGTTTTTTTCAGGCAACCTAACAATGTAGCTAATCAGTGAATCCCTGGAATCCAGAAAAAAATATTTAGGAATTATTTCGTTGTCCATGTCTGGCAATGACGTTTCTCCCGATGATTTACGAGACCCCCCCGCCCCCCCGTAAGCTACTTTGATTGTTGAGTCATACGTACTACTTATAGTTCAAGTACTTTTAACTGTCTTGGAAATCTCTAGTCTCTACTAGTAACTGAGTAGAAATTAGGATTCTTACTTCTACTTGGGCACCACTCGAGATATGTGCTGTAAGTGACGCAGGCATAATAATTAAACCAAACAAAAAATGGTTGCCGACCCCTGCAGTCACAAACAGCTTTGAAATAACTTTCTGACAATGTGGGTCTCGAGCAAATCCCCATCAACCGCCAATGATAAGCAATAAACACAATCGTACCTTTGAAAAGGGCCGAGCGCAATGAGTCAAGTACCGAGAGGCTATTTTTCGAGTACTGAAAGTATCGCCGGTATGAATTATTTGAGGAGACTCTTAAGAGGTAGGCCTACCTATTTTCAGTATACAATTGAATAATGTTCACGGCGAGGAAAAAGTATCAAAACTAACACTCTCATTCATAATAATATTACCTCTAACGCATGCCAGCTCAAAATATTGAGGCAAATTCCAATACGAACATATTATTCAATTGTAGAGTTACATTGACGAGAGTCATAGCTTCGCTAATTTTTAAGTAACGTTTATTCCAACATTCAAATCATCCATACGGTTATGCCGTCATAATTAGACCTCGACCAATGTCAAATTTTTGAGCTGATACCAATAACCATGGTAAATTCAGCCAATATTCAAAAGAAATTGCATTTGAAGAACTTCTCGTAGGTACAGAACTTCAATATACAATTGCGAAGTGTATTCATATTGAAATGAACCCGAATATTTTTGGCTGACTGACATGATACGGTTGTTGATTTCCAATGTTATTTCCGATTCTCAACTAGTTGCCGAAGATTGCCCCTGACGAGTGTCAGCCAAAAACATTCGGGCTAATTTCAATACCAATATACTATTCAATCGTATATGGCATTTGCGTAATGCGAACCTATGATCTAGTCCTAATAATACTTGAAGCCTAACATATGATTCAAAACTGATTCTGCCAGGCCCCAAAAAAAACAAGCACCGTCTCCGACCCGGCTCACAACTGATACCACTTCTTATTCTTATACTTCATCATGAGAGTGTGTGCGTTTTCCGAAAACTTCTGCGCGCTCTCCTGCATTCTCTGCGTCTTATCCTCCAACTCTCCCAGTCTTTCCCCGCGTTCCAAAGCGGCCAGCTTCAATTTTTGCATCTCCGTCAAGCTCTGCTGCGATGCCCCGCGCAGTCCTTCCAACGTAGCCGAACCAGAACCTGGTATATGTCTCGCCACCGCCTTGGACGCGGTCCCGCTTTTAGCTTCACCGAATAACTCTTCCCTGTCCAATTCCGACACACCGCCTCCGAACAAACTCTTGAAAAAACCAGGATTGGGTCTCTCCGGGGCTTCACGGGGGACAAACAAATGACCTACGACTTCTTGCATATTCTCGTACACTTCGACAGAGCAAGTGACGCGTTGTACTTCAGTCGGAGTGGGCATGAAGATGAGTTGCCCTTCGTCAGTGAAACACAGCGTTTGAGAAATTCTAATGTCAGAACTAGGGAAATAATCCACATCCATCAGCAGACTGAGACTTGGTAAGCTGTGAATTGTTATCCTGCCGCCTGAAGTGTGGCACAACACGCAGCTACTCGATTGCACTACCGCGATCTCACACTTTATAATAAAATCGTTTTCGTGCGTGGTATTGTGAACGTGCATTAACGATTGCGCGGGCATCGCGTACACTTTGATCTGACTTTCAGAAGTCACGATCATGAATTGCTTATCATAGCTTGGGTTGCTTTGCAGAAGATCAGGCGGCGTATCACTGGCACAACCATCGATTGAATTCTGCTGATCCAACCGACGTATCTCTTTCCAATTTTTCGAAGCCGACACAATCGGATGTCCCATCGAATCCAAAAACGCACAGCTCACTATCGAACCTTTCATGTGAATCGCGGTTGACGTCGGTATAGCGACTATCTGTGTTTCAAATCTCTGCTCTGGTTGAGTTATCTCGATTGAAAATAAAATGCCGTCCGATGTTCCAACCCACAACGTGGGCGAGACAACGCTGTCGTCTTTACTCGGAAAAGATTCCGAAAACGTAAGACAAGTCACCATGTTCTGATTATCAGCTCTATCTATGTCGCAAACGCTTTGCGCCCTCGTGAAATTAACGTCATCTCCCGCGAGACTCGTCTGCGAGTCTAGACTTTTCTCGAAACTAAACGAGCCCTTTTTGCTCGAAGATTTTTTTGGAGGATTTTTAGGCCGCGGCGGCGGGAAATTCCCTGCCGAATTAGCGTTGCCGGGAGAGGATTCTTTGTGCGGGCTTTTATTCGAGGCTGGAAAAGCGAAACTGTCTTTTGCCTCCAACGCTGTAGGCGATTTCAACAAAATCTGATCCGTGAGATGCATCTGTACGATGTCGCCTAACGAAGTAGGAGGCTTTGTACGCACTGGGCTTTTCACTCTCTTTTTACAGATCACAATATCCGCTATCGACAACGATAGTATCAATTTTTTTTGTACGGTATCGACCATATATACGGCATTCAAAGTGCCTACCGCAAAAACACCGTAAGCTGATGAGTAAGATATCGTCGTGACTGTAGGAGTCAGGTCTGCGTCACAGCCCATCAATTGACATATCAATTCAGATTGAAATCCCGGCGTCTGCTTGAAACTGCCTGTCCGTAATTTCAAAGGGGGCGGATGTATTGAATTTTGTTGCCTCAAGCTTGTCGGCGTGGTTTTACTGTCTTCCGAGGCAGTTTTGGACATGGTTTTGCCGTCTGTGCTATTGTGAGGGAGTGTGGATTGCGATTCTTGACGTGAAAACTGTCTCGTTTCAATTGCTGGCTTACGGTCTGAGTTGTCGTTAATCTGGTTTAGCTCAAACACCGGAAGAAGCTCGTAAGATATTATTTCTTTTGTCGCTTCGTTGCGATGCAATTCGCAAAATATCACAGCTCCGCTAACATTTGATATCAACAAACCACGACTTTCGGGACATAGCTCGATTTGAGAGATTGCATAATTATCCAGCTCGGAAATATCAGATTCAGGATCGTGGTCTTTTTTTGATTTTTTGAAAAATTTCTGCGTTCGTAATTTGTACAACTCGCGCAATGATGCGGCTGACGCGTCCCAAAATCTAACCACCCCGTCAGCATGGCCTGTCGCGAGAATCTGAGGATACCCCACACAATTTTCAACACTGTATATACCACCGTCAAGCGGCCAATCCAACGTGGACAGTGAATTTTTGGGTTTCATGGACGCGACTTGATATAGCCCAGGCGTCAAATCGGAACTAACATCTGAGAAGTAACGTAGACATGTTACAGGAGAGTGATGTATGTTCATAGGATGCGGAATCTCCAACGTTGGAAAACCGTTAGAAGCTAAATCAATTACAACAAGATCCTTATCAAGAAGTACTATGAGAGCTACAGGATCTTGGTAGTCGCACTGCCATGGTGTCATGGAGACTACCACAAAATCGACGATATGATAATCCATTTCGAGGACTCTAGTCGAACGCCCGTGCGTGACAGTGATGCTGGGACGACCGTCTTCAAATTCTTTAGATAACCCGCCAGAGAATATCAGAAACGGTTCTGCGTTCCTGCAAAATTTCCATTCCAATTTGTCAATCGGCCAGTAATTATCGAATTTTGAAGGATCGCGACGTCTGGAATGCGGAAAACTCACTTCTTGCGGCCTCTCATTACGAAAATTCCACACAGACAAAGCCCCGTTGGTGTGACAACTCATAAATTGCTTGCCTTCGTGTTGCCAAGCCACAGATCGCACACCAGACGTAGAGAAGAACCTACGTTCCGCCATTTTCGACTTCAAGTCCCAAAGCACGATCAGACCCGTCTCGAACGAGATCAGAAGTCTGTTTTCGTCACACGGATTTTCGCAAATACCGACAATATGTCCCGGATGCGATTTTTGCGATAACTCAATTGCTCGATTCCAATTTATCACGTAACCGGACAGAATAAAGTTCTCAACGCTACACATGTGCACATTACCGCGATCAGTGCCTATATACAACCATTTGCTTTGATACGGAGCGTGACAGAACGTTATTCTTTCCCGGTTAAAACTCAACGAATGCAGAATTCCCGGCTTTTTCTGCCTCAAATTCCATAAATTGACGGAATTGTCTGCACAAACCGAAATCAACCCGCCCTCGTTGACTAAAAACAGAAGTTGCACAACAGGCGAGTCAGTGTCATGGCTAGCGTTTATATCTACGCCCTGTTGCCCGAGCAGTCGAACATAACCCGCCATGTTACCGATAGCCAATAGTTTTTGCATGGGATCGTAAGCGATCGCGGTTGGTCGGTAGGGAAATCCATGGCGTACAATCTTGCACAGTTGGAAGCAGTCAGATGTCAGATTCTCCGGTATGCCGGTTTCGATTTTCTTGCTGGCACTCGCGCTAGGAGCGGAATTGGTAGCACCTCGGATAGAATCCTGCCAGGACTTCAGTATACTCTTCATGTTTGCAATGATATATCCATAAAACAGTCTCACAAATGTGATAATGAAACTGGCTGGCCCACAATGCCTTATTCAGCAGAATATGCGTATCCAACAAAAAACGAGTCTCTGATCAATATATACTTGATGAAATTTCACTTGAAGTTGTCCATATTTTGACGAATGATGCTTAGGATATTGCTTCTGTCAATGCCAAGTACACGCCATAAAATACTTGCCTAGAAAACTGTAAAAAAAGAGGAGCAAATCAATATATGAAGAGATTCTAGGAGGTTCAGAAGCTCAATATACACTTGAATAATATATTCGCATTGAAATAAACCCCATTATTTTCGGCCGACACTGTACAACCCTAACCCAATACTGTGTTCCTTTCAACTCTCTACTAGTTGCTGACGATCACCCTTGACGAGTGCCTGCCGAAAATATCCATTTCAAGATATGCATGTGATATCCATGTATCTCATCTATAATAACTTCACGAACTCTAACTAAATTACAGGAATATGATTCTAAGAACAAGCATACAGCCGGCGATCGCAAAATCATAAGTACGCCGTCCTTGATTTAAATTTGCACACATTGCCAAGACGTATGACGCAGTAGAGCTTGGATCATGCATCTCCTCATCAATAATTCAATGCACATTGACACAAGCAGCCCGGCAATTTCTGGTTTCCTCACATCCTCGCGATACCTGAGTTTACAGAGTCCGAAACTCGCACGTTTCGGAACAAGGCAATTTTACGAAATTAAGCAAAGCGCTTATCGCGTGTATGTATATTCAACATAGTGTTGAAAATTCACAAGACGCAAGGGTTACACACTCACTATTCAAGATAAGTACCAATCAATTTCATTAGCAACACTACCAGTCTAACTGTTTACTGCCATTACCAAGAGATTGCCAAAGGTGATTAACACTAATCAAATGTTTGATTTAGGATAATCCAATCCACAACTATTGAAAATTATCTAAATCGCAATGGACTAATATGATTTGCGTATCAACAGGACAAAAATATAATTTACTGCATTGATCAATCGTAAAGGTACAACGAGACTTTGAACGATCGGGAAGCAATCGCAAAACAGCTCATTGCTCACAAAAAACATTCCTCTTCCTATATCAGTGCCTGTTTGCTTGATTCCACAAATATTTACACATCTTAAAATATGAAGATATAAATATTTTATAGCCATCTCAAATCAAGTAGGCTACTCGTTCGAAATCTATTAAGATCTGTAGATACGTCGATTCATATTGTGACATTATAGTGAGAGCATCGAAGGATATATAAAATGGATTACAATGCACCCCATCAAACCAATAAATATGGGAGTGATATGAGATTCCCAGAACTGAATGCAATGAAGCCATCCTGGAATATGTTATCTCAGATTAGATAAACTAGGCCTAGAATACTTCGTGTGAAATCGCTACTACTAATTGCACTTAAGTAGAAATTTACGTTACTTTTACTTCTACTCGAGTACAAAGGACAACAACGACTACTGTGAACACCACTTCTTTTCAAACAACTGTTTTGTACAGGAAAAATAACGGGATCAAACAGCAATCGGAAACAGCTTCATTTAAAACAAATCGAACTAATGATCTATACCGAAACCAAATGAAATCAATGACCACAAAGCATTAATGAAAAGTGAGCGTACAAATAGTGTCGCGAATTCACTCAAGTGTTGCATGGTCGAAATGGGAAACTTTTGACAATAACCAAGTGAATATAAGAAAGTCCAGTTTCTTGTGATGAAATAAAGAGAACAAAGTCCTGAGATTCAAGCCTACATGGACAAGGATCGTTGATCAACTTGTGCCCTCGCTAATCGGAAAAATTTTCCCACAAAGATGGATTACTCAAATTCCTGGCAGGTATCGAATAGACAATGAGCTCGAAATTGTGTTTATCATCACATTATTTACCGAAAAGTCCAATTCGCATTTTGACAGCCAAACATGATACTAGTAAAATTAGTATGAAGGAGGGCATATATTTTCGGCTTCACATTCAGTGTGATTGGACAATGCAGATGCAAAGGTACCGCAATGTTATCATTATCCTCTCACAACAATATTGATGTGCTCGACGCCAATACTATTTGACATCACAAACTTGGAAATGCCAATCGACAATTTCAATGACTGTCTAAAAATCAATAATTTGCTTCAAACTTTCTTTCTGCTCATTTTCAAGACATAGTTCTATCGAAACAAGACAGAAAAATGGCACTTGGGCCGCTTTCAAGCTCAAAACTGGCATTCTAAATCATGATAGAAGTATTCCATTTACTAATTGCGGCCGTATATCAAGACCACTTTTTGAAATTCGATTTTTGCTATTTTTAAATCTGTCCTAGCCTACAGCAGGCAAGTCGCGGACACTTAGTCGCTTAGACACTTACTATGGCCCGGCCAGAGATTGAACCAACAACCTATCGAGCAAAAAGCAGTATACTCTACCGCTATGCTACTGTTCGCATGAAGTAAATAACATATGAATTACGATATTCAGAAGCAGCAAAATAGTGATGCTGATTTTATAACTCGCCCTTAACAGGACGAATGTACCGCGCCTCCCCAGCTTTGTGTAGCTGTGATTCCTTTCCTACTATACGTGTCGGTTATAGCTTAGAAACCTCATTCTGGAGTTATATTGAAGACCAAATTTGAGCAATTGATACAGAATATATACTAACTTCGAGCTTGCATTACTAATCTGAGATTAATCCATTAATGAACAACAGTTTGAACTTCTAAATAGATTAAGACGAAGCATAATACCGATTTGAATATGATAAATCAATAATCCTAAGTCAAAGTCATGACTGATATTTTCTCAAATCAGTGGCAGTTTTTAAATTTTTCCAATAACCATGTGACCAAGTCAAGCGACCTTGGACGACAGGTCGTCGCGATTGTAATAAGCAAGAATATTGGTCTCACGCCGGAGAAAATAACAATCCTTTCTCCACATTACGCAAGGCTTCATTATTGCTTTGCCCCGGCTCAGTTACGGCGCAGAAAGTGGTTAAGGTATTGATTATTGAGGCTTGACATTGATTGAAACAAGCTATCCCCCTAATGTAATCACTACATGTCAAATCCCACCGCAACGAAAAATTACACAAAGAAGTAATGAATTTCTCGGCGATTTAATGATAAACGTTGGAAATGAATTCCGATACTTCAATCTCAGCGGAGACTACTCTGGCAATTGTGACTTGTGTGTGTGTTTAAGCAGAAAAATCTAGTTGCCAAATTGACTTAGTTACAGCTAAGTTCTGGTAATCTAATTATTTGTTAAATGTTGCATTGCTCTAATTTTAATTCTGTTCTAATTTCTGGTTTTCCTGAAAATGGTATCGTGCGAAACAAGCCAAGCTTGCTGTACAGACATTTGATATGAACTGCACTTCATTCAATTACCAAGCCTTCGCGAATTCAGTAGTTCTTATCTAATTTAAAAAAGGTTAAAAATTTTCAAGTTGTTCAAAAGTAACGTCAAGAATATGTTATTTTCTAAGGAGCGTTTGAATGGTGACTTACAGTACACAAATATAATCTTTAATACAAGCAGATGACGGCTAGTGCATAACAATAGTTGTCATGTCACTAATTTCATAATTATTTAGGTAACGGTTAATCCAATTGGCAAATCGCCTCGGAAATTTTTCAACAACTCATGAATTCACTGACAATTTTTCACAAAACATCTCATCCGAACTTTTTTTAGCCTGAAGATCGGACTTCTAATACACATTCCACATCATTTGACATGAAAATAATGCATGCAACTTGACATGATGATTTCAGGCGAAGTTACCTGATGCGTTCTACCGGCGTTACAGGAAAGATTATTCATGCAACAGGACATCACAAACAAAAATAAATTCTGACTCCATATTGAGAAGAAGCAAATCAGTATTTGCAGGCAATATGAGCATGACCATAGACAACCTTCTAGTTAAAATTAAAGCAGATTACTGAATACTAGACTTAGTTGGAAGTTATTATTTATAGAACTACCCATTGTAATTATTATTATATGAAATTCAAAATTTGGAACACCAATAACTTCTCTACTGGTTAGAATTGAATCCTATTGTGACACAACTTCACAATTTCACGGGGTTGCCAGTCAAATTTGAAAATGTTTTTGACTAAGTTAAAAATTTTCTAGATTTTGTAGTTTCACTTCTACAGGTTGAAATAGAAACAACCTAACAATTTTATGGGATAGCCAGTAGAATTTGAAGAAAAAACTATTTTTGAACAACCCTACTGCAATGTTCCCACTAATTTTTCACGAGTCTGCGCGCATTCACCAATTCACTGCGCGGTGACTTGGACAACAGGGCGTAAGGACTAAAAAACAGTCTTCACTTCGGATTTTTTGCGCGCAGCTTAGATTTTCTGTGCATAGAAAACGGAATCTCAGGGTCTAAGTATGACGACAGTACAGCAAGAATGGAGCACAATATGTGTATGTGTAAACATGACCAGACCTCTAAGCTTGCAACGGTGCCTAGCACGTCAAAAAGACACTCCCAAGAAACACCAATCAATTTTGATTTGTTAGGCTAATATTCATTGAGCATACCCACCATGTGCCCCCTAAAATTCTCTACAGAATATTCACATTGCAGGCCATGTTTCATAAATTTCAAAATGAATGCAGCAAACAAGTACACCCCTTACCATACAACATAGAAGCTTGACAAGCATATGTCAGGCGGCAGTATAATAAATCACTTTTGTAAGCCAACAGTTGGATCGTTTGATGTCATCAGTTATGTACTAATCGTCCATATTTAAATTGAAACAAAACGATAGGTATATCACAGTACAGTATCCTAACTAGAATTGGTACATACATCAATAAAATGGGCGTCGGGCAAAGACGGTATGTTATTTTTTAATCTTGACATAAAACTCTTCAACAAATATACTTCTCCGAATTTGTTTGCAAAGTGGGATTGGCAACCGGCATTGCAAAGAAAAGAATTCAACTACCAGCGCCAATAGTTCTACATCACTGCAGATGCACAGTGATTATTGGAAATTCTGGACAACATAGTTATTTCAATTACAAAAAAATCGAACATCACTTAAATATAATGATATTCTAGAAGAGTCATTGCAAGTTGACAAAAGCAAGTCAGTTACGAAAAAATCATAACATCACTAAAGACACTAAAATATAATCATATTCTAGCAGAGTCATTGCTGTTTGACACCACACCAGCAAATGTAGCAATGAATACTGAAAGGTAGAGAAGACACTCAAAGCTAGATCAAACATCTGGAGAATATATCCAAGTCGTAAATTTTCTCATGCATTTCCAATCAAAATTGCAAAATCTCAAGGAATTAAGGCATAAATAAATAATGCATCTACAAGACGGTGTAAATTCCCGAATGATTATGATCCCGGGATGAGAATTGAATCATCGGTACAATATTTCGCAATTTCCGTGACGGATAGAAATTGAAATGCGATTGTTCATCAATAATGTTACCCTCAGATTATGGTAATAATCACATTAGAGGGAACACTCGAAAAAATGAAGAAATTATAAAATAGGATGTAAATAAAATTCTGATTGTCACACACCAAGCAATAATAGCATACCGTACTATAAACAAACGTGTAACATTATGCATACCATGGTAAGAGATTTTTCATGAAATAAGCGGCATTAGAGCAACTACCGGTACTCAAATCAAAACTGAATGGGAACGTAGGCAACAGATTTGAATCTCAAACTACAGGAGAGTTGAATTGAATTGGAATGAACCAGAATATTTTCGGCTGGCACTCGTCAGGGGTAATCGTTAGCAACTAGTAGAGAATTGGAAAGAATATCGTATATAAACAATTGTATCACAAAATATGATGTCACTGGCATGAAACTTCGAATAATCAGAGTGAAGAGAGCGTTCAAGCTATAAATGTACTATCATAGACGCTATACACAAACTATGTTGTAAAAAGTTCAAACAGAATTTCAATAGTTCACTTCAAAATTTTCAATTCCGTTAGAGTTGGATTCATAATATTGCTCATTATCACTTGTTCTGGTTCTTCTATCAAGTTCATGTTATTATTAGAAGGCATTGATAATTTTCGCCGTTTGTAGTATTTTATTTACTTTCATCTAATACCAAATAACTGCTAATAAAAACGAACTGATTAGCCATTATTGACGTTGACTTCAGCATACATGTTACAGAACTTGTGTCGAAAATACAAGGTGGTGAGGAGGAGAGTTGGCATTAATGATTGCACAGCAAGGACCATCCACAACCCAGTGTTGGGATGACTCGAGTCATGACTTGACTCGAGTCAGACTCGGGTCACCTTTTTCGCATGACTTGACTTGACTCGAGTCACTTTGCTAAAATGACTTGACTTGACTCGGCGTATCAGAAATGTGGATTGACTCGTGACTCGGA
>ATSW01007308.1:0-28536 GCA_000444245.1 Botryllus schlosseri
GTGGTAGAGTTGGTCGGTTACAATAGTTTCCGTCAGAGCTATTGTAACCATTTAGTTAAGCTGACTTAATGGAATAGACGACGTGTCTTCCAGAACGTTCTTGAGTTCCTTTTCAATAGAATGAAAATATCTCCAATCACATCTATACATCCGCCCATGAACGAGAGAGGGAGGGAGATTTTTATGAATAAGATCACATGTTAGCTAGAGGGTTTTTCGCATTGGTAGCGTCGAAACTAGAGCCCGATGATTGTCAGAATTTGGAAGGGATATCGATAAAAACGATAACTATCACCTTAACCGATAGCCCCGATGTATAAAGCCGGTATTCAAAGGATATGACATCTAGATTACGGTGAATTTCCAAAACTTCGGAACACTTATTTGAATAGCTAGCTAACTAGAAGGGCTGCATCTATACACATCTAATTATAGTTGCATTTAAAACAATGCCTTTTATAAAAATATGTTTTTTTCAGAAGTTGTATTATTATGCTCCAATTGTGTAAATACTTTCCATAAAGATGTGGTATGAGCCCACGGACGATCTGCACCCGTCATAGTCGACGTATACAATATGACATGGTTAGAACCGTCCGAATCGTCGTGGGTTCCACAGTTAGACCACGTAGATACAGATAAACAGTACGGAATGGATGTTTTGATGATGATGATGACCGCCGACCGTAAAAATGCTGCATGACGTTGTAGTCCTGGTTAAAGATATTTTTTGGTTCGTTTATGACAGGGTCGGAATCCTAATTCGTCAAAGGAGCCCAATTTATCTTGCATTTTCCATTGTCAATGTCTAGCAACTGTGAAGTCACTATATATTCTTGACGTCATGACTAAAAAAAACATGTTTTAAACAAGGGTCACGTTTTTAACATATTTGTTTTAAATGCAACCCCACCTGTAAGCTATACAAATTAGAATAATATTCCCAGTCTAGCAGTAGTAGACATTAAACGAACCGTTGTACTCTCATCATAGATCTGATGCAAAAGACCATTAGAAGTCGTTCAATAATATTGATCTCATACAACAACAGTATAGTAGATTACAGTTCTCTGACCCCCATACTACCATGCAGAGACGTCACAAAAGTTTCCAATATTGTTTTACCCGTAATGACCGGTGCCTTTTTTTATTTCAAAGTGCGATGTCTTGTCTATACTCGATATAATCCATCCGCTAACTGATAAGCATTCGGGCTCTAGTCAAAACTACCGGACTTGCATTGTCAGTATGTGGTTTCGCTCTCCAAATGTCGGAATGTCGAAAGAATTTTCGTCGCCGCAGAGAGACATTTCAATCCGAGCTGACGGTATCGCATCCGCTGATAATTGTGATGGCATGAATTGCCATCCTCGAGTTTCGCTGGTGGTATTTTTCTCACATCATTTATTGATGGTAACTTACGTTCAGTAATAGGGCCACCAAGTGGATGTCTTGGAGCCATAGTCTTGGTATGCAGAATTCCGGCAAGTTCCACTACAACATCCAGGGAATTTCTTAGATTTTGACTCACCACAACGGATGAAACCAAGTATGGTCTCAGAGCTGCCTAAATGACCAACCGCTCAAAATTGAAGTGCCCTAGATCATCCGTACTCATACGGAATGGATGAACTATACTGATCACTGACATGTGGGTTGAGAATATATCATCTACTTGCAATAACTTACTCTACTGCGGCGATGACCTTTTTGACCTTGTGGACCGGTAAAACATAAAAAATAAATATTTCTGTCCGGTGAACCTTCACAAATAAAAATTACCCTAAAATGTAATTACGGCAAATGCAAACGCAAAAGTATATATTGGAGACTTCATTGAAAGACAGCTATTTGATATTAGACGTATCATACTGTTAAAATCACCTATCTTGATGTTGATTGTTCGGTTTCTTTGGAAAGAAATGCGACATCAAAGCGAATCAAACTTCCTTCGGCAAATCAGGTTTTACGTACTGTGGAACCAGCAATTTGAGTATGTGGCCCCCACCGTAACCGTCAGGCCCATGAAAAAAACTTGGGAATTGAACGTTTCTAGCGCTATAAGCCATAGCAGTGCATCATTGAACCTATTGAGTTGTGCGCAGGCAAACATGATATTCAAGAGTAGCTTTGTTACTCCATTTATCTTTGCAATAGGATTTATTTTGACACCGTTTTGACTTACATTGGAGAGGATATAAATTCCCATTGTATATACTCAAGTATATTGTTAGCTATGACTTTGACCATCAATTTACAAGACAGGTCTGGTAAGGAGATTGGTAAACAGACCTTCATCTCAATTCAAAGGTTAAAAATTTCGCTCGAATTTTCTGAAACGCGCACATCAATCCGCGATGCAGGATGTAAGGCAATGGTTAATGATCAGGAATTCAGGTATTTCCGACTCTTAATGCCTAGCCTTTCAGTTCGATTGTTCTGCGGTTTAATATGAATATCATTTGACGTTGTTTCCGAGATTGTTCACCCAACACTATGTTAATATGGTTTTTGTTCGAAAACATCTTACGTTTGATATTAATCAATTAACGTCACCAATTCTAGAATTCTAATAACTTTAATATTCTTTGAATGTTATATTCTTCTGGTGATGTGCGTCTAAGTATGTCATGTGTCGATATCTGCATGTAATATAGGCTTATCATATTTCCTCTTGTAAGAGGATTTGGCCTATTTTCTCAGGAAAATTGAATGGTCCTCTGAGGATGACCAAAAATGGCCAAATTCCCTATTTTTTCGCAATTTCGAGTTAGTTGATTATACTATTAACGAGACTTTTAGGCGAGACTTGTGTCTTTTCAATAAAATGACTGTAGCCAGCTTACTAGTTTGATAAATTTCGAGAATATTGATGGTTGTATATAATTTCAATGGTATTTCGTTTTAATAATATCACGATCACGTTTTGATTTGATTTTGTAACTTTTTTTTTGTAACTGTAAGGCATCATCAAACTGGAACGTAAGAATTCAACGTTGGTTTCACTTCCTAGTAAAAAAACGTCCTCCTTGCAACGACATTGATACTGCCATTACAGCATTGCCGTGTTTTAAATCTCATCACTGGTATAAAGTAGATCTGGTTCGCTTTTCACTGGATGTAGTAAACCGCTACTATGATGGATGATTCAAATGTCCCGATGATATGGAAGATACTTGAAAATAGCTAATACTAAACCTATTGATAACGATGTTGTCCATAGACTGTATCGAAACCAAGAGCTCTCGGCCACATTAACAGGTCTTCAGGTTACAGTTCAATTCTCAGTTACAGTTTAACCAAAGATGCTAGCTGTCAACTCACATGTTATTCTAAACACGACTAATGTACCCACATTACGTATTTTTGCTTTCATGTTTTCAATGTTTTTCAATACACTCGATCAAAAAGCGCATCTGTATCTACTAACTCTCCTGAATCATTGCGGTGTGGCACTTGTACCATAGTTCCACAAAATCCATTATCGGGATTACAATACTTACGTCATTGATCTGACGGATCGTTTTGGAAGATTGTTAACTTTCCCTTCATTTGACAAGATAATAGTCTTGCCGTTTCTATTCAGTAAATTTCGGAATCTTGATGTATGAACTGGGCAAATCACAGTAAATTCCAAAATTGTTTCCATATTCTACATCTCAGTGGGGCACCAGGGTTCAAAGTGGATTTTACAGCTAAATAAATTTCAGTTCTTCCCTATTTAGATTGGAATTAGAATTATAGCTACACGTTTTTTTCAAATAAGAATAAATCATAATTATACCCAGACATATCTTTTCAAATTAAAGTAGAAAAAGAATTACTGAATTCGCCAAAACGAGGATATTGAATGAAAATCAGTTCATATCAAATCACAGCTCCTTTGCATTACACAGTTCTCCTGTAGCATTTAACGGAAAGCCAGAAATGATATTGGAATTAAAATGAGAGCGTAGAAACATTTCAGAAATTAGATTAGAATTTGATTACCAGCATTTCGCTCCAAATAGTCTAATTATACAATTTCAATTATCTAATCTGTTTCAAAGTCGTTCCAGTGTCGAAATCATGGAGAAACAACAACCAATATCGTTGTTATGTCACACCGAGTGACATCAATTGCATAAACCAGCTCGACACATAAAGCTTCCGCTAGCTTTTCTGTTTTTCTCGCAGACTATAATATGCATCGGCTGGTGCTGTCGGCAAGGAAACGTGGTAGATAATCGATGCAGTCATCAGAATTATTTTGTGACTGTTCTAAAATGCATCTATTGATTCAATAAAATTGAGACTTGACACCTGAAGTGCATTAACGACACCATTGTGGCTGCATTGAAATCGCGTGAATCAGAGGTAATCTTTTTGTGACCGTGGATTAACCTTGAACAGTGATCATAAGTCATTGTCGGGTCATACAGCTCTTCTTTAAGCGAAATGATTCAAGACATACTATGGTCGCAATTGAGAATTCTCGAAGTATCTGTAGAGCTGCTGTGTGTCTGTCTGATTGCGTGGAAGCCAGATTCGGACAACCAGCAGATTTATGGCTTATTTTAAATAAAATTCGAATTAGCTACACACTTTTTACACTGCATATACGCTGCATTGCTGCACATATTTTTTCGAAATTAGATTAGAATTACAATTGAAGCTTCACAGTATTTTTTTCAAAATTAGATTCAAATTAGAATTACCGAATTCGCCAAAACACGGACATTGAATGAGATTCAGCTTTTATAGGGTTACCATACGTCCTCTTTTAAGAGGATTTGTCCTCTTTTTTCATTAAATCGCATGTGCTCCCGGAGCACCCCCTCTTTTTCTAGACAACTTATTAAAATACCATCAAAAACTTGACCGCGACACAGCGAACGTCAGAGTTTTGTAAAAAATCGGGTAAAACGGGGGTCGAGTCGAACTGTTGACCTTTTTTTACGGTCAACACAGGTACCATTGGTCGAAAGCTTTCAAAGTTAACCATTTTCTTTTCCGTTATTATATTACAGTTGTCAGAGTTTTTATAAGGTGTCCTCGTTCTCGGGTCTCAAAATATGGCAAACCTGGCTTATACCAAATCAAGATTTCATTCTCATAAGCATGAGAATACCAAATGTCTGTACAGCAAGCTTGGCTCGTTTCGCATCATACAGTTCTCCTGTAGCATTATCAGGAAAACCAAATATTAGATTAGAATTAAAATTACGTCATAGAAAGATTCACGAATTAGATTAGATTTGGATTACCGTTATTTTGTTCGAATGAATCCAATTAGACTGCTAGAGTTATAATTAATCATCATTAATGTTTTCTCAATAATATTATATTTTGAATGATTCATTACAACGCAGCGTTTTTGAAATTTTCTAAATTTTGGACAACCCTAATGCTCATATGGGGCTAGAGGTCATTCAATTCAGAATACATTTCGTGGTATATGTATAACCAGCGCGTATGCATGATGCGATATATGGGTCTGAATATTCACCCGTGGTACACAAAACCGTACACGGGGAAGGTATGCACGTAGGCAAGTAGGATTTATAACCGCTATAAAGTTCTGAGTTAGGTTCTGTTTTCTTGTACCACCTTTTGACTGTGAATAATAACGCTAAGAGTGTCCACATTTCGTAACAACTACATATTGAATAAAAGTTGTCATGAGCACCGGATATCATTTATTCCTTATAACGGTCCTATTTTGGGGAACGGGATTACAGTGAATCAAATGCACCGTATTGCATTGTACTTATGAAACTTACCGAACATATGCAAATATGTAAATATTGTAACAGTGATTCGAACACTGTTAGAACACGGAACTGAGATGTGAAGCAGTAAATAATTAGTGCTGGTCAGAGATGAGAACCGCATGTCAAACCTAAAGTGCATGTCACGTGAAGTATATTTCCAAATGCATTTGTCTGCATGCTTGATGCATTGTTTATTATCTACCAGAACGGAAATATGTGAAAATATTTCAGATTCGTTTCTGTCATTTACAAGTTCACAGTATTTGTTTTGTACAGAGTGAATTATAACAATCAAATGCAAAGCTGTAGCCCTGAAATCTTCTCAGCGTGTGCGATGTTTCTTTTGTGTACACACATTATCGAGATTAGATAACACGTATCATACAGCTCGTCTAGAATATTTGACATTTGACGTTGCCGCCAAAAACATAAATATGCGGGAACTAATTCCGATTACAGCAATTGCAGTGAGAAAAAACGAAAAATAATGAAGATATAATGCCAAAAATATCGTTAGCGATGTTGAAACTCTTTCATATGAGTAAGATTTGTTGAGATTAACTGTCTATCTCAAAGTACTGTACATTAAGGGGAGCATCATTATTATAATTTGAGAAATCGGATATATTAATGTGTATTTGAACTGCGAGTTATAAATAGTGTCCTATTAAAGAGCGTATATTTGAATTAAATTGTCGTTTGGATAATACATTCAATCTACACAAGCTACTTTCATTGCCGCTGAACGGCCATTAATTAGATCTGTATGGGGACCCTGATTTCGGAAATGATTATGACCTTATTTCCAATGACAGTAGCCTACGCCATTGCATGATGATCACACCTGGAACCTCGATTTAAATGAGATAACAAGTTCCGTTTTAAAATACATATTATGAATATTTTCGATTCGTTTGAGTAGATTTTAGTGTAGGCTGTATCTAGGTTGTCAAATGAGGATGTAAAATTTTCATACTGCATCCTTCGCAGACTAAAATATCACAAATTGAGTACTTAATTAAGATGTTCTAACGTTTTCGATTCTAAATTATTCAAAAAGCGCTTTCTTGTCGTCTATTCTTATTGAGGAATGTTCGATCCTGTCATTTAGACACCGTAACTGCGTAGAGTATTATTTTGTTTATTGCTAACTTCGGCTGTGTGTTAAAATACAATCTCTACATTCGGCATGTTAGAATTAACCCAATGACGGACCACATCTGATATTATTGGCTATGCTAAACTTGACGCAAATTTCATCAGTGATATAGTAGAAGAGTCGACATAATAATGGACATTCTACTTTTAACGGAGGGCATTAGTAACCGAAAAACCACCTTCCATATCGTTTCGTCCGCTATGATTCGACTTTTCGTGTTTTCTGATAACATTGTAGTTTTTGTGTCTGTCAGGGGATAGCAGCTTGTTTTGATTCACGGAACCGTACCAAAACGGCATTTTGTATGGAGGCGCCCAACAGTAAGGCGTCACGTTTGGATTAAGGAGTTTAACTTGATGTTTTTACTAAATCTTAATCAGTGATATTAAGTTATTAACCACTATAATCCTGAACCTTCACTTGACTTTTCGTATTCGTGGTACATAACTTGAAGATTGCATTCTTTACAACATCCATTGCAATTCTATTTAAACTCGGAGACTTTGCGGGTGCCTATTTTCAAAAGGGATTTAAACAGATTAAAAAATTCAACCAATATAGCAAAGTATGACGTTTAAATATATGTATTACCGCAATGGATGTAGTAATGAAAGAAATAATATATCCTTTATTTCTAAAACTGCTGAATAGCGTGGAAGTTAGCACATGTAAACAATGGGAGCAACAAGATACTTTTCTCACGTAAGAAGCCATTGGTATTCAGCCCCTGTTCACATTCGTTATGCAACAAAACCGAAACCGTTCTGTTGCACGATGCTACATGTTTGTTTTGTGGGAAAGTAGAAAGTCTTCAGTGAGTGCTAATCCAACGTGGAGAAATTGTACTCTCATCGATCTGAAAATATTCGCAGCGTTGGCTCCACTGGAATTCTTGGCAAAGTCGTGTCTAGAAAGCTGTTGTTGCATGTTGGCCAACGTCAGCATGTACAGCAGGACGACTTAGCCCTTTGAACATGCGACTGTACAGTGTACACGCTGCCCGGATACGTATACCTCGTTTACAAGCGATTATGCAAGATGTACATGGCAAGCTGAAGTCAAAATGATCGGAACTGGCTACATTGGCGACTTTCCGTCTCGTAGGCTTGCCTTTCACATCTCGGGAAACAGATCTCATGATGGATGTGTCTTGATGTGTTTCCTCGCTATTGTGTTTTACGTTTTTGAACATTGTTTGATTCATGGAGTATACAGTCAGATTCACTGATTAGGCGGTGTTATAAACGTAATATTATTTACGCGTGACGTTGAAGACAGGCAAACCGCGCAATGTACTGTCGTTTACGCACAAAATTCTCGGTACTGTGATTGCATTCGACTTAAGTTTTGATCTCTCAAACTGCATTCACTTTCGCTTGGAACTAAATTTGTCTTTAATTCCTAAGTGAGTCTAAGTGTAGTGTCTGAAGGTGTTCCGGAGAAATAAGTAGGACTGGGCAATACCGAGTACTTGAATGATTTGATTCTGAATCGAGTATTAGGCTTCGAATTGTTTATTCTAGTATCAATCCTTATGGCGTCATTACTCATTACAGTTTCGATAATGCGGAAAGCTCAAACATGTACCCTTCACGTGACCACGAATAAAACATCGCCAGTTCTACACCACATTAAAGATAATTTGGTATTTTTATGAATATACCAATATCATTGCACTTTGGGATAATGGGTTGCTCACGACTTCACAGATAGGTCATTTCACTAACATGCGTAGATTTGTACTGAATGTTTTGTATGCTGTGATACGACCGATCGAGACTTCGGGGCTGCCGGAATGGAAAAAGTATCGAAACTATCATTCTCGTTGAAATAGACGAAAAAGAGGGAATAATTGCAATGCTCGAAAAAAAATCGTCTCTCTGTACTCGACTAGAATCGTTGCATCAGCCCTGTTAGTAAATTAGACTTATAGCTGCACATTTTTTCCGTATTAGATTAGTATTTAAATGATAGCTGCAGTTCTTTTGGAAATATTATTACTTCAATTACTGAATTTGGAAATTGAAATCAAGGTTAGTTCGTTTCAAATAAGAGTTCATCCTTACGAAGAGCATGGCAAATGTGCATACAGCAAGCGTGGCTCGCAATACACATCTCTCCTGTGGCTTTTTCACTAAAGTCAGAAATTATGTCAGAAATAAAATTAAAGCAAAGAAACATTTCACAAATTGAATTAGAATCGGATTACCGGCATTTCGCACTTAACAGTGTAATCAGACGACTNTATAATGATTTTCTATTTCAAAGTCGTTTCTAGTGTATNTATATAATAGGTACTAGTGATTGCGTGCTTTGAACATATCACCATCGTGGGTCATCGAGTGTGTAGAAAATATTCATTTCACTGTAATTCCACCAGTTCCATATAGGTAGACGTATTGAAACAAATAAATGCAAGTGCAGATATCTCTCCGGCCAACCCACAGCAGCACATTAAGCGTGTTTAGAGCGCACGTAATGGCTGTAAGATGCAGCTAATCCAGTCACGTTGGAATTCAAGAGGTCGATGTTATAATCTGGCGACGCAACCGCACATTTTCTGACACCACGGGGCTATTCCGTACCCTTGAGGCTTGGAATCGCATCTGCCTATTCACTGTTACCGTAATGTGGATGCTACTCAAGTAGAAGCGTAAGGGATGACATCAAGTCTTTACTCTATAACTGGAGATGGTCGGTAGCGAAGTACTACGACTTTTTCGGAGCATATCGATTAGATTTTGCTTATACTTGCACTATTTACCAGGATGTTTATGTTTTTAGACTATTTTCACCTCTGCTTGAACATTCTACTTATTTTAACAAATTTCATGTACTTTAAAAGCTAAAATTTAGTTTTGTGGCTAGTTTCCATCACATTCATGAGTGCAATTGTCATACCAACAGTGTGAAATAGCCCTCCATCACTGCGTTTGTATTTTCGAATATCGTTCTTATCTGTAGTGTCATTAGTCATTTTGAGTTAGTCGGGAAGATACANCTTGCAATTTCTTAGCCATCTACGATTGGCTGCCAAAAGTGTGCCAGCCTTCGACCGAATCTACTTTTTGAAACTCCTTCCTTTTAACATCTCCATATTATACCTATACTTGAAGTAGATTTGAGACATCTTCGAAATTGCTATTTCTATTTGAGTATAAATTCACGGCTTTACTTGTACATCTATTTGGGTAGCAACGCTGAATATACTTCGACCACCCCTGTTATCAGCTTTCGAGTATTAAGGATACTTTCTGCGGCAGGCAAGTGATGCCAATAGTCGGAGAAAAAATGGCTCCGGGAGCCAAGCTATGTACTACTGCCTTGTCCACTCAAAACGTCATGAATGACAAAATGGCTATTAACAGATAAGTGTAGGCCTACATCACGCCTTTACGTAGGGTTACCGTATTTTGGAAATGTGAAAATAGGATACTTTTTCAAAATTTTCAGACTTGCAATACCGAAGGGAAATCCTGGAAAATGGTAAATTTCTTGCACTTCGTGTTCGTAAGACTATAAAAAAAAGTCAACTTTCCTGCCCAGCTCCCGAAATAGCAGCCGGAGAGTTACTTCAGTGCTGATTTACTGTATCTCAGTCTCATTTTGACCTATATTTAACCAAAATTCTCAAAAAAGAGGACGGAATCTCAAAAAATAGGACATTTCGGCTTCCTCCGAGGACACTTTCAAAAAGTCAAAAAAGAGGACAAATTCTCTTAAAGGGGGACGTATGGTAACCCTACTCAACGTCGTGCTGGGTGTGAGAACTGTTTGCTGCTTTCAAAGGGGTGCGAACAGTGAAGAAGTTTAAAGAACCACTGTGTTAGATTTAACGTTTCAGATTGTGACCCAAAACTACTTAGCTTATTGATGCACCAAATGAAAAGTTCGACAACTTCGGGATAAGTAGCCTGCAGTTTCAAAGGGTTATTTATGGTTGCTATAGTTGACGGATTATATACCTCGCGAGTCTCTATGCAACTTACAAAGCGCATTCACCATTGGTTCTCGACCTTTTCATCTTGCGGATCGGAAAAATTTCAAAACTAATTTTGCGAGCCAGTGAACTTTCGAAAATCAGAATCGATGCAGAATGTAGTTGGGACGAAAGTATGCAACTCAAAACAAGCGATTGTAACTTTAATTTATAAAACAATTTTCTGTTGCAAGTTTGCTAGTAAACCTGTTATGCGTGGTTCCACAGACGTTTATGCAAGTGCAAGTGCTGTTTAAACCACCAAATCAATTTTGACTGCTGGATTTCTTTGAAATAACTATGCGAATTCATTGTTTCCTATATTCAAATTTACTGTCAAATGTTGCTATATTGTACCGTCGAATTTCTTCAAATTTTGTTTAAATGCAGCAGTCGTCTTAACTTTTACATCTTACTTGTCTTAAACGAGTTGCAGCCTACTTTTGAATATTTTGATGCAACGGTTACAGCATTAAGGTGGGTGTCTGATCTTAAAGGCTACTCCAAGATGTTTCGACACCTTCCTATCATTTCATTGTATCGCAGTCTTGTGATGTTTTGAAACGATGAAGAAAATATTAATAAACCTAATTGATTGATTGATTGTGACTATGGATAAATCGAGAGTACTTACCTATGTCAAGTCAGCGAGAATCTAAATCACGTTCTAAATTTCTCAAACAGTTTTAAATCTTTCTTGAATTAATGGACAATCCTTCAATCATTTACATTTTGTAATTGAAAATGGAATATAAATATATTTGACGGATCCGCCGGTAACTTGATTTTGTCCGGCAGTTGTGAACGACTGCATTATACGACCATTCCAGTTTGTTAACGATATTTTATGAGCTTAAATCAGCTCAAATGCTCATTATGACGCTGTCGCACCCCCGCAGTGTTACCAACACAACCATGCGACATTTAGTTCATGATATCTGATTATCAGACTCCCTATATGTTTTGAAGCGTAAATACAAAACCGTTTAATTACACGTGAGTTCCAGCTACATCAATCTTCAATGTTCATTCTTTCCATACAACTATGCACTCCGTCTTTTATGCATATCGTATATTTTATTGCCCTTGTGTACCGCGCCCTAGTGTAGGGATGATATATTGTCATATTCGTCGGTCTATAAATTATTATATTATAATTATTATCAACACGCACCACTCAATAGCATTATATAATTTTGGTCCCCATGAGCGAAGAGGTTTAGTGAGAATATAAATTATGATATGGTTAGTAGGCCTTTGCGTACTGGAGCGTGTTAATTTACACTTGGCCTACTGAGCTCGTGTCAGTTGGCCATAATTATGCTTACAACCTCCTTGTAAATAACCTCATTTCGAGAAATGAGAACATATTGAAAGCGTTATCAATCGCTTTCGGCGCGCCTTGAAACTGTCAATGTTAAAAGCATGCATTAATGGAGACAAATTATAGAGATTTATATGCAAGTACAATCTTATTTTGCAATTACATTGACAGAGATCTATCATGGCCATAATCGCATCGCTTTTTTCGCTAAAAATTTCAATGATATGTGACTTGATGTAGNNGTTTCTTACTCATCCGACGATTTGAAACGCTGCCGACATGTCCCCCGTCGTCGGAAGCTTTGTGATTTGATGAAGTGTTTTGCGTAGCAACAAATAACATCATTGCTTATAGCGTGACGATTTGTGATGCAAGTGAAAGTTCAATTTTTGTGTAGCAGCATTGTCACAACTCAGTCTGTTCGAGTATGGCATTCGACACCTGCCTTGAGAGACCTCAAGAATTTGAAATTCTGTCGTGATAGAATAATTGGTAGCGCGGAGGTCCTTTGATGAAGCAAAGATCCCATTTCCACGTCACGGTCGGATAAAATGAAACAAGAACGCAGAATCACTTTCATGTAATTTTAATATCCAAACTTAGACTTCGGTAGCTTTTACATCATATTTAACGTCTACTAATACAATCAAATACTCCAATGAGCCTTATTTAACGTTCACTTGACAGTATTTGGTTGTATTGAGGTAAGTGGACGCTGGGCGGTGCGAAACCCTCGTGGTACAACCGATACTTCCAATCACTTGCACACCTAGGAGAAGTATGGCCGTCAGGCCTTCATGCTCCGACCCGGGATCTGTGTCAGCTTGCCTGGCCAGTATCCCAGTCACAAGTATGGTGGCGGCGGGACAAGCCTCCGCAGACGCCCGCAGCCAAAGCCTGCTTGTGACAGCCGTCTGAACCTAAAATGGTAGAGAAAACTATTGAAGGGAAAAATGGCAACACGAAGCAACCTGAAGGGAGCTCTCGGGTACTTTCTACCCAAGAGTGACCTATTACGGCGCTTGTGGCAATAGTTACCATGGTGAAATCCCATGGGGCTGCCACAAGCGTAACGGGGNGGAGGTTTACTGTGGTTCCTCCAGGTTACACCTAGAAAAAAAAAAAGTGTGAAAGTCACCACTAGTTCAATTCTACCTATATCGTATGTTATTGGTTCAACGAAATGTTTATTTATTAAGTGATTACATCAAATTAAGTAATCAATAATATAATCGAAGAAAGGTACGAGAGCCGGTATATAAAAGTGAGGAGCATAATTCGGACTCAGATAGGACTTGGACCGGATTTTGCAGAATTTTGTAACAGTCGGTAAGGTACGGGTTCTATTTCATATTTTCTTTCGTGTATTTACGGATAGTTGTACCCATCAGCGAGTTGTGATTATGAACCAAAAGAAATGAAATCATAAACTCGATAACCAAACGCGAACAATCAGCACACTGTGATAGGGCAGGTATCACTATAAAGTTGTTCTGTCAAGGGCCCAAACAAATATAAATGAGCTAACCCTAATTGTTTCTCAGCTGACATATACAATTGGGATCAATCAACAAACGTTCTTCATGAGCTATCAGTATCCGTTTAATAATAGTTTCATCATTACACCACAACACTGCGATAAAATGAAAAGATAGGAAGGTGTGGAAAGGACCTGGAGCAGTGTTTGGAATCAGACACCCTCCTTTGCCTAGGTCATGTAAACAATAGGCATGGTTATTCGATACGGTTTTTCGGATTCTGGGACAAGATTAATTGGATTCGGAGGGATATTTGGACGAAATGCGTAGGATTCGGACTGATTGTTCCTCGGCTCTCCGAGGTGTCGGACGGATTTGGACTCTGAAAAATCAAGATACGCTAATCATCGGTATATAACAGCGACGGAACTGTTAACGACAGGCCTGAATCCGACGCGGCTGCGTGTTTACAGTCTCGAAGCGATCGTCTGTCCATACTCCGTTTATGGAGTTGTCTTGTTTTGATTAGTGAAAAAATGTTCGGCATCACAACTCCTGGCGTGACGTGTCACGATAAGCGATCAAAACGGATCGAAGTCAAGCCGGTACACTCCGGAATCAAGAATATACTGTCGACACAGCGTTATGTTGTTGACATGCTAGTTTTGTTGTTGAAAATTGCAAAAAAAATGTTGAAAATTGAAAAGAACGAATTCTCACGCCCGGCTCCAACTTTTGGTTCATTCGTGATCACATCCGGGTCGCTAATTATGGGAGAGAGAGACTTTATTAAATCCTGAACAACGAAATACAGAAGGCGATGCTCATAATCAAGCAAGCGTAATCACATGAGATCGGTGGTTCCCGGGGTACACATACGCTAATCTGCCTTGGAAACCCCAAATTTTCGCGAGTCATAAAAACAATAATCTATACCACAATACACATCTAATACATTACTATAGGTTGCTAGTGCTCAAAATGAATTGTGTATGAACATAATGTTAAATGAGNAAGCCGTTAAAATATGATTTTCTTACAAAACGAAAACATGATGAATGTCTATCGCAAATCATATATGACTTCTGCTTCCCCCTTTCAGATACCGGTTCAGAAAAGCGAGGATTCACCTTGGAAAATGTTATGGCGTTGTTGGGTCCAAACACAACAGCCTATAAATTTTGAAGATAGAATTGGAATTGCAAAAGAACAGGGTTTCTATTTTGAACCCTAACCTCACCTACATACGCCACTTGTCACAACGTTGCATCGCAACAGTCACTATTCGAATACTTATCGAGCCTAATTTCTTGTTATTAATGATGGGCAGGTCATCACAAATCATATGCATGACCTTTGTGTAAGTGTCTTGACCCACAGGCTGAGGCTCGCTGAGGAAACCTCCTGGGTTCCCCGGAAACCTCCTGGGTTCCACGGAACTCTAGTTAATGTAGATGTACTTAACATGGAGACGCGATCTGACTGAAGTCTCAAGTCTGCTGTAGGCTAACCCCGCGTGTACATTTGGATGTAGAATTCAACTCTTTCCATCAGTTAAGTATGAAAATCACCCGAGCAAAGAACCGAATATAGAAACAAGAAAATATGCATGATCGGCATTTCGCTGTTTATACAACGGTTAGCCTCTCTGAAATGCCGAAGAAAGGACAATCAATTCTATTCCGCCTGCAAACCGGGCATTGCGGATTAAAAGCACATCTCAGCAGAATTGGTCAGTCGGATTCTTCGAATTGCGAACGACGTAATGAACTAGAAGACGATCACACTACTTAATAGATTGTCGCAAGTACACTCGTCAAAGGAAAGCGATGATTAGAAAATGCCCGCACCTCAAAGTAACAACGAAATTGGAAGTCCTACTGACAGACCCACGGCTCTTCAAGGATGTCATAGATTTCACTCTGTCAACGAATGCAGTCATGTAATGAATGAACGAACAATTATGGCGAACAAAACTATTTAGTTAAAATCATCAATCAAATCATGCTCAACGACAACAACATTATCGGTATTAAAATGAATGAAATAGCTTCCATCGTTGACAGCTTGACCTTGTGTGCAGCGGACAATAACTATTTGACCAAAGTAAACAGTGCTGATATCGCTGCAACCTACGAACCAAAATTATTACTTCATTTACTCAAAATACGCTTTGTCACAACGATGAAGACATACAATCTTAATACTCGAATAAGACATAGTAGTAGTACAGTAGCTGTTCTGTAATGGGTCTCATATTATTGACATGCAGTGAGCATGGAAGTAGGTGTGAACGTGTTCTTATCGCTATTTTTTCTGTAAAATTGCGCACAGTGACGCATTTGCATTGCAGATTGATGTTCCTGCATGATTTTTGAAATTCGTTAATTTGCGATTAGTTTGAGTTGCTGTCAGATTTTTTTTCTCGAAAACACCGAACTTAGAGAATTATCATGTTTGTGTTCAACTCGCAGTGATTAAACATAAGATTGAAAACGTGCCATCGATCCTGAGCCGTGTAATGCGGTGTGATCTTAAAACATCACGTGTTGTTTCACGTGATAATATCAGAGTGAAGATATATGACCACATAACGGTGAATGGGAAAGAAACAGGGTAATATCGTATATGTAACGTGGCAGTCTACGAACTCTGAACAGAGTAATCATAATTCATAATGCTTGTACGAAGGCAGTCAGAAATTCGATTACTTTCATGTATTCTTCGTAAAGTAACCCGCAAGGCTCCAGAGTGGCGTCTGGTTTAAATATGGAAAACCTCAGATAAACAATATCTAGAGATCTAAACGAATACAATGCCATGTATCAATAAATACGCAAAAACATGTTCACTCTGTTCCAGGATTTCCTAAACCGCGTCAATAAATTGAATTCATTGCAGTTGTCAGTCAGGGTACTTTAAGATTCGTCGTACGGTCTCCGAGTCGACAGGAATGTTTTCACATATGAATCAACGAGAATATATATATGTCTGCAGTCTCAGAACGGCATAATTTTGCTGAAATGTGATTAGTAATATTATAATCATACACCGTTATTCCTTCTACTTTAAGAGAGTTATTTTCGGTAAACATGTGCATCCCACATTCGAGTATTTATAAAATGATAGGTAGCTTGACACAGGATCATTGTGTGTGAATTTACGTACCTCTCCGACTATGAATCGCGCGCAGCGCTGGAAATTCTTCAATTTGTCGAATGAATGTCCTCTAAAACAGTGCTTCTCAACAGGTGGGTCGCGAAGGTATTTTAGGTGGGTCGCGAAAACGTTCTAACTGTTACGCTTTCGTATTCAATTTTCCAACTATTCTAGACACTTTATATTCTCAAGATTAGAAGAGTTAATGTACATTCTCCTCCTCCAAATTAAATTGTTTTGCGCCCATAGGCGCCACAAGCCACGTTGCCGTGATCACAATAATTCGTGAGCCAGATTTTCGTCACAGTCATATTGGTTGCAGCGTGAAATCCGACAGTGCGTTATTGTGTATGCGTGAGATTGAAATTCATTCTTTCCTCCAAAGGCTTTGCGAACGTTGATCGGGAAATACAGCAATCCAGCCCGATTTGTCGTTATAATCAGCAAACAATTGCCGCAACGCAAGTTACTCATAACCCCTTCGTGTTCGACGTAATGACGAATGGCTGATTGGATACGCGCTTGCTCGTCTGTTATTGTTTGTGGTATTCATTGTGTTTTTTTACTACAATGGTCATTTACACCAGGCCGACATTCTTTATTATGAATCCGCATCTGACGACTTGGAACTCGGTCCACTTCCATACTTTTCTAAAACACCGCTTCAGCAGATTGGATGGCGAGGAGCCTATAAGCGTTTACCGTCTGTAATCATCTGTTACATGCAGGACCTTAACTGCCCCACCCCAATCCCCCAATTGGTGCATCGAGCTTGAAGAGGGGCCAAAATTATCTCATGAATCAACATAAATTATGGAGTATTTGTTTGGAGAGTTATTGAACTTCTTTCAAATTTTCTTCGCGCGTGCCGCAAATTGGCATCGTTAGTTGTCTTGGTTTTAATTGCGGTATACCCATCTGGCCATCTCCCTTATAGAATAATACGCATGATTTATAGAAATAGGCCTTTCGGTGTCGGCCATTACGGCGCCACGACACACCAAGACATATGAAGTTTCGGCCAACATGCGACTCCGCGAATTGTGCAGCCAAAAAGGTCGACAGTGAGAAAACCTCTGCCGAAAAGGATCGAGCTTTGCAACCTATAATTTTAGGTATGTAGCCACCTCCACATTACCATGTCTCTTATCAACTCAGTATTATCGATACCTCAGTTGCCTAACCTGGAGGAGGTCAGTAAAGAAGTATTTATGCTTTATCGGAGCACTCAACACTACTTCGCCTACTCCAGTGCCCATTTTGTTACACTACCTCCAACTATACGTAACATTTTTCAATTTTTAGGTAAAAGTAGGCTTATATAACACTTACTTTTTTACTTACTTAAAAATAGCTAACTTCTACTTGGAATTGAGTAAAAATTTACTAGGTTACCTCTATATCTACTCTGAGTACCAACGATGACTACTTTGATCACCTCTGGAATCGATAGGAACCTACTTGGGAATCTCCATTTGTACTTGAGTAGAACTTGTCTACGTTACTTAACGATGACTATACTTTGAGCTCTGGTTATAGCCTGCTCCCCAGTTCGTTACTGTCAGTGGAAAGCTTGTTACACGTGTTTCCTTGTCTATCAACTGTAAATTGTAAATATTGTCCGTAATATATCGGGCCAGTAGCGACGATAAGCATCGCATCTCTGCGATCAATAATACANCAATATCTAAATAAATAGAATGTTGAAATTCGCCACATTTCCCACGTTCCGTGTATACCCACCGACTGGAATGTTTATAGTTGAGAGCCCCCTTCACCATGTGTATGTACGATTGTACATGCTGGCTTGATGTCGCCCCAGTCGCGTATATTATAAATTCTCGCGCTAACTTTTCCTCCTACGAACATCTCCAAAACATCGAGACATTAGTAAACTAGAACTTGAATAGTTACCAGATGCGAAGGTGTGGCATAAGTTTGTTATGGAGTATCTTATCGCATTGTTCTTGATAACTGTACGTTTACCACACAGTACGAGGATTAAATGGCATGGAGGTAGAACAATGCATCGCAACCCGGTTAAGTCGCTCCATACTGGCTTAAACCAGATATTCCCAGATTGACATTGAATGGGAATTCCACGCCATACTCCAGTTAATTGTTATGCATGAAGTTACGTGTTTACACGTCACCAAGCGAATGGTTGTAATCGAATAGAAGACATAAGAAATTGAAAAATGATATCAATAATACTATGACTTAATCATTGCTGCTATGTTGGTGACAAGACTGTTCCGTACGCATTGCATGTTGCGTATCGATCCAATGAGGAGATTTAATTAGTAACGGATTTCGTGGATTAAGGGAAGTCGCAATCCGTTTTTCTTTACTTGGCAAGCATAATAAATGTCGCTGCATATCCAACGATCGGTACACAACGCATTGCCGCAGATATCCGACTGTGCGATCAACTTACCGCTCTCACTTTTGCAATTGCAAGTTTGCTTTCGCAAAATGTGGTTTGCTCATTTTACATATCAACATTGTTGTAAAATGAATACTAATATAGTCAGCCCTCAATATTACCGGACTTCGATCTGACTTATCAACCTCGCCTATCGACACATTCATTTTCATCACTGGCCGTTTTATGTTATCCCTCATTTCTTTCCATCCAATGTGGATGCCTCCTATTTACATCGAGTAGGCCAAGGTGAGTGTCTGATTTAAAAGGCTACTCCAATTCATGATGATAATTTCCAATCTTTTCATTGTATCACAGTCTTGTGGTGCTTTGAACAGATGAAATTATTCTTAAGCTGATACTCATTCACATTGTATATTCCCAACGGATATATATATTCGATTTCTTAGCGGTCAATTACGTATCAGGTGATGCTGCTCACTGGGACCATGTATAACTCGCATTTAGTAGGTTTCGAAATAGCCTGTCCGTCGAGGCTATTTCTTTCACGATTCCATGCTTTGCCTTTTGATACTTGGAACTTACTGCCAGTGAACAAACCAGAGCTAATTTCACACAGAGCAAAAACGCGCGGGACCACTGGATTAAATGTTGCTACATGCAAAGAGCTGAATATCATGCCAACATGTTCTGTAACTGCAAATCTAGTACGCATATAGTGACAATACAAATTTGTTAGGCGCCTGCTATCTTATTCACACATAACCGACCATGGGCATCACAGCGTCACACCTTCCTTTTGTTTGAGTATGCGGACTCTTGTGACGCAATAGTCTCTCGCAAGTGAATGCTGTTTATATCATGGTTTTTGGCAGAGCTGCTGCATTTCCCGATTAACGTTCCAGAGCCTTATTCGAATAACGATTATCCGCAGGAATGAATTCTAATTACCAAGCGTACACAATGACACGCTGTCCAATCTCGCGCTCCGATTTGGAAGACCATCACCAAAATAAATAGCCCGGGAATTATTGTGAACAATGCTGGAATACGGCTTACGGCGCTTATGGGCGCAAATACAATTTAACTTGTAGATAGAGAACTAGTATTTGCTTGTCTAATGGAGAGAGGAGATGGTGAGTTTCCCAGCGCTCTGATAACGTCCCATTTTTATAATCTTGCATCGCTTCTCCTGATTAGGTTATTACTAATTAGCGAAGGGATTGTCAACCTTTTGGAATGCACCGAACCCGACAATCAATATACGGCGTGCATTCATCAAACCCTGCGCATATCTGTAAAAATGAATTACAGTTAGGTCGGTAATCCTACAGCTGGATATCCGTAAAGGATGAATGGAATCGGTCTTAATTTAAGCGATATATCACACTGATTCCGAAAATGTAAATTGTAATCCAGTCAGGGCACTGGACGGCCCTCAAAATCACCCCAAAGACAAAAAATGGTTGTTTTACCCACCTAAACCGCGTTAAGAACTACTGGATTTGTGATGTGTAATTGTACATGTACATAGGGCTGTTCAAAAATAACTTTTTTTCCTGAATCTTGCTGGTTACGTGATTAAATCGTTAGGTTGCCTTAAAAAACGACGCACACCAGATTTTTATTCATTCCAACCATCGGTGGATAATCGGTGATCGGTGGATAATCCAAGAATTATCAACGAAAAACTCAAATAACTCCGCTTCTACTGGTTGGAATTGAGTCAAATTTGTTTTGCATCGTCTTTGAAGACAGCGCAACGATTTCATGAGGTTAACAGAATAATCTGACAAAAAATTTTTTTTGCATCTGTAGGTAAATTCAAAAGTTTCAAACTGTACGAAATCAGCGATTATTGGTTGGAATGAATTAAAATTTGGTGTGCGTCGTTTTTTAAGGCAACCTAACGATTTAATCACGTAACCAGCAAGATTCAGGAAAAAAAGCTATTTTTGAACAGCCCTGTACATGTAACAGGTCGGGAATTTGCAGATAAGCGTCAGTACGTTAAGCGAAATATAAGCTATCATTGCTTTTACAAAATGTACAATAGGCCGCCAAGACTGTTCTAATGACCAAATCCTGGGCATGGCATACCCACTGGTTATTAACTTCAGCATTTAGCTGGGCCTGTATCAGGGATTCCACGGACACACAGCCGATTCACAAGGCGGATGTCACACTGATTCTCAGTATATATTCATTCTATTCTTTTTATTTTGTGAGAGAATCATGTTTTAATGCCAATGGCTTAGTTCTTTTAACATTGGTGTTGGTTGATGCACACTTGCACAGTTTTGCGCACCAATATTCTATATCTATAGTAATGTATATGATGTGTAATGAGAGATATTTTTGTTTTTGTGACTCCGACCATATGGGGTTCCCCGAAGGCTTGCAGATTGGCACAAGGTTTCGCCGGGCTGAGAACCACTGGAAATACCTTTGCATACCTTTGCAAATACGTTACGAATTTAAACAGTGATTCAGCGCAGTGTCTATCGCGGATTACGTGGGCGCATTTACTGTCCAAATCTGCCCGTTGGTCAACTCTACTTTACGTCATTGATCTTTTAAGTTGTCTACGTTGCGAAGATGCCATCTGATACAGTTTGACGCATTCCGGACGCGTACGCTCATTTGAGTATACCGCGTATTCGGATCGGAATATTCCGTTCGTTTATCATTAGCGCACGCACAGGTCACGCAAATACGCAGCATATTCCCAAANCTATACTTGCATAGTCTGAATCAATGCCAAAGGATGTAAAGAGATCCAAATGATCCATCCAATTGATCCGATTACCATGATATGTCCGATTCGATTGGTGTCACATGGAACCTTCCGAAATGACGCCCTATCTGACCTTTATTGTGTGTTTTATATTAATTATAGCATCCGTGGAGCGTAAGATGAAAGTATCTATATCTAATACTTGCCGTGCCAGACGCGATCGAGTTTTCTGGCAGCGGGCTGTAAAACAACTGACGTCTTTTCCGGGCTTGATCGTTTCTTGGGATGCGTTTGATCTGATGGGGATTTTGTATTATGTAACGTCGGGGCGATCGATTAAGGCTATTCCGGTGGTCAGCATTTAAAAATAGTTGAAAATCAACGTAGCCGTTTCACGCCTTATTTTTGCCACTGTTACAGAGCAAAACCATGATCAGATGTTCGGTGCATGTAGACCAGGGGTGGGCAAACTTTTGAGCTCGCGGGCCGCATTCAACATCTGAATCCATTCGCGGGCCGCACTACATAAAATTGGGATTATAAATCAAAACGCAATATTGGTATTTGATTATATAGTGAGGACATGGAGATAACATATATGTTTATTTAAAACAAAACAAACATTGCTTTGATGATGTCGTACACGCGTCAGAAACAGTGGCGAGATTTTATAAACTGGTCGACCTCAATAACCAGTTTGTCAAAACTATAGAGATCAAAGTCGGGTGTCCCAATTCTTGGAAAATCATTGAAATTTAAATCTGTGAGCCGGGATCTGTTTACTAAATCCACTTTTGGTTCAATTTCAGGACACACGATGCTGACAGCACCATAACCATGTTAGCTTCAAACACGCTTTTACTATGTGTGGATAAAACAGCGTGGGCCTTGAGATCGGGCTGTCGCGCCAGAAATTAAACATAAAAAATATAGAAAGTATTTACCGTAGATCAGTGGTTCTTAAACTTTATAAGGCACGCCCCCCTCCCTTACGATGGTGAGAGATTTTGCGCCCGCTTATCGTCATAACACAAAACGAAACCAGGATGCTAGCAATCCTAACGGATAGTTTGACGGCATGGAAGGCTACGACTGTAGATGAGAGATTTTTAAATATGAAATTCAGACTAAATACAGAGCAATGATTATGAATTGGGTGTAAGTCGCGCGGAGCGCGAAAAAAATTCAGTTGACCTCAGCTTCGCACCCCCTTCAGACGCTTTCACGCCCCCAAGGGGGGCACACACCCCCACTTTGAGAACTACTGCCTTAGAATTATCATGGTGAAATATACAAAAAATAGTTTAATCAAGTCCCTGCATTAATTCGATTTTTAGTACGCATTTTATCAATATTTTTAATAAGTTTCTTTGGACTCTCGCGGGCTGCACAGAATGGTGTCGCGGGCCGTAGTTTGCCCACCCCTGATGTAGACAGTGCTACAATTGGATAATTCTAGGTGTCTAATTAGACTAATAAGAGCGAAATACCGATAATCTAATTCTAATCTAATTTGTGGGAATGTTTCTCAGCACTGATGTTAATTCCAATCTAATTTCTGGTTTTCCTGAAAATTCTCTAGGAAAACTGAGTAGTGTGAAGCGAGCCAAGCTTATNGTGTACACTGTATATAGACATTTGTCATTCTCGTGGTTATGGGAATCTACTTTGATTTGATATGAACCGAACTTGAATTTTGTTGTAGTTCTCTCCAATACTTGATTGAATTCAATTTCCATGTTTTTGCAAATTCAGTAATTCTAATTCTAACCTCGTTCGGGAAAATGCATAAATTTAATTCTAATTTTTATCCAATTTGGAAAAGCTGACAATTTTCAATCTGTCAAACTCCGTGTCAGATCATCGAATAATTCACCAATCATTATGATTATAATTCAGAATTTCCGTCACGCCAGCTACAAAGAAAGCTAAGAAACTATGTATCCCTTGTTGAATAATTAAGATTGGATACCGGGACTGTCTCAGCGAAAAGTGTGCGTATTTCCCCCTGTACCACCCCTGATATACGGGAGTGGATATACACCCATGGGACACGAAACCAGAACCTACCGCAGACTTACACCGCGGCTTCAATCGAGTTCAACATTTTAATACAAATTATGCATGCACGAAGTGAGTACACGCCCTTTTCCCTAAGGGTGAACTTACGTTTCCTGAGATAGAAGCCTATACCTGTAAATAACTCTTATTTTACAACACGGGCCACTGAAATTACTATATTGCGGAACATAAATTGCTCTAAATAATACTATCGTCTGTCGAAATGGTTTTCAATGAGCCTTTGTGTAAATAAGCACAATATCCCGTTATTTTGATAAAGGACTGTACGTTTTGGAATATGCCAGCGAAATCTGACTATCAACCCTCGATAATAGATGCTCGCGCAGAAAAATCTGTAATTCAACGTACTTGCGCAAAAAGATTTAATTATTTGTAGATATTCCCGTAAGAGCACTTAGTAATAAGCTTGTCTTTGTTTACATCTTTCGTCAACCTGATTACTGCGTGTCAAAGGTCGCGCGTGGTGCTGTAAGGTCATCAAGTTGTTCGCAAATCGACTCTTTGTAAAACAAATATGACCAGTGACCACGGAGAGTCACTATTTGCATTGTATGATTTCAAGTTGATTATCGCGGAGTAATTTTCTATAATCTATCCGTATTTGATTGTCCAAATCGACACCACTTCAAACTACTGCGTTTAGAATTGCCAGTGTTTGTGGCTCTGTTTAAAGTAACAATGCATTCAAGACTTATTAAAATATATATTTTGTTGTTTGTTTGGTGTTTTGTAATTTTAGCCATGACCACTGTATATGAAAAATAATGTCTAAATTAACAATATATAGTTCGTTTGTATGAATGTGCATTGTTCAATTGTGCATGAGCAAGACATAGCATGATGGACAGTTATACTTTACTTGCATTGAAGAAATGTGTTCAAGTGATTAAATCACAAAGAGACATGCAAGGCAGACTGAGCCACATTTAGCAAAAATTTGCTTGGCTTTTTCACATAATCATCATGCTATGTTTTCATGCCCGGTGTTTTAAAACTATGCTTTGTGTTTTTTAAGCGTTGTATAATTATGCCATAATTGTTTAAATACCTTCGAAAACATGTAGTATGAGCCCGCGGACGATTTGCACCCAATATAGTCGACGTATACGATATGTAGTAGCTGGAACTCTCAAAATCGTTGTCGGTTCAACATGTATAGCAAATAGATACATATCATCGTATGGAATCGGTATTCTGATGATGTTGACCGCAAAATGCTGCATAACGATGTAGTCCTTGTTAAAAATATTTTTGGTCTTTATGACAGTGGTCGGAAGCCCTTTTCGTTGAAGGAGCCACATTTACCATATATTCTAAATTATCGATTCCAATCCACTGTGCTGGTGGATAAAAAAAAACATTTTTTAAACAAGGGCCATGTATTAAACATGTTTGTTTTAATTCGATTTTTGTTTTAAATGCAACCATAGTCATAATCATAACTTTTCTGAGATCACAGGTGCATCAGAAATTTGCAGAGGTTATTTTCATGACATGGCATCGCAAATGGGTGCGTTTCGTTGGCTTGAGTTGTGCGGGTTCAATTATCGAATGTGCATGTAGTCGCATCTGATTGCCAAAGTAATGTTTCGAGTAAGAGATTTTGTAACAGTGATAGAGGGCTGTATTTTGAGGTGGGTAAATTAGTCAATATAGCTACTCAAGTAGAAGTAGAAGTAACACCGTAAATTTCTACTCAATTACAAGTAGAAGTGTCAATTTCCAAGACATATCAGACATGACATCAAAACCACTTCAAGGTGAAGTAGAGATTGAAAGCTGAGTAGTACGCAAGTACGCAAGACTATCGCCTATAACTGCAGCATAAAACGTATGGTGAACCGATACCGGTAACCCTCAAAATTTTGCGATAGCGTTATTTCACGTCAAACTGGTCGTGCCGGATGCGTTTGTGACGCCAAGATTGGTTATTCGGAGTTAAAAAATGAGATTTTTTGAACAACACGCAATATAATTTTCGATACATACATTCCAGAGCAGTTCCCTGGTAACAGTAATTACGCATGTGTCTTCGTAAATCAGGGTTGTAACCAAGTCACAAGGCTCCGAGTCACAAGTCAATCTCACTTTTATATTTTTGACTCGAGTCAAGTCGAGTCATTTTCAATTCCCACCGAGTCAAGTCCGAGTCCAAGTCAGAAAACAGAGGATCGAGTCCGAGTCATGGTATTATGACTCGAGTCCGAGTCCAAGTCATTGTGTTGACTGCTCAGTTTCGTGTTAAAGTCTTCCTAAACCCACTTTTTAACTCTGTTTGGTGATATTGAATGGTTCGCATTTATAATATATCAATTTTCCTCACTTTTAGCAGTTTCTGGTCGCATTTTCAAGCACCAGTACCAACAAACGAAATCCCAATAGTGTGTTGGCTTCGAAATTACAATGAAATGTCGATCTTGGCCGTCTGAATCTCGAGTCAATGACTTGCTTCGAGTCATGCGCAATGACTCGAGTCCAAGTCGAGTCAATACACAGATTGACTCGAATCGAGTCGAGTCATTTCCGCATTTTGAGAAAATGACTCGAGTCGAGTCGAGTCATCCGAAAATCGTGACTCGAGTCTGACTCGAGTCGAGTCATGACTCGAGTCATTACAACCCTGTCGTAAATATGTAGACTGTCCTGTATATAGTGTTTAACAAATGCATCTATTCGCCACCAGAAACCATTGTATTCCCCACCAGAGGGAATTCCCCACCGGTTGGGAACCACTGTTCTAGCAAGTATCGGAGGTGACTAAAGGTGATGCAGACTTTTTCAAACTACATTTTGCTTATTCCAAATCTGAAACGAGTAAAGTAGGTAGTTTCGCCCAAATAACTGATGACCTAGGAGTGGAAATAGCGCAAAGTAGTGTTCAAAACCTGCTTGAGTATTCCGAAAATGCAGAGTATTCCGTTACTGACCACCTCTGGCTGTATTTAACCAGCAGATTCTCAAATGCACTAAATTTTATCTTCAATTCCAACAGTACCATTGACATCGCGAGGTGGGCTAAAATGGCGAAAAAATACATGACGTTATGTCAATGTTAAAAAACTTTCACTCAGTTGATCTGGGTTTACTGATAGAACCTGCGTGATGGTACTATTGATATACCTACATCGTCGGGGTTTGATATCGCATACTATACAGCTATTTGTAGTGCAAATAGACGTCATGATCATGCTCCGTGGTCTTTTGAAAAGAATTAAGCCATTGTGACATAATTACACAGTTTGTATCTTGAAGGCTTTTGTTGAATACATTGTTTAAAATATGATTTGTCGAATACAACACTGCCAATGTTGTATTTGGCGGCTGCTCATCCTACTTCAATGATTAGTACTGCATTTTACGTTACTGATGTCTTTGAGCTGTCGAAACTTCCTCCATATCATAAAAATGTCGCAATTTCGATGTCAATAGTACTAGGAATCATCATGATTGACGTCAAGTTTTGTTTTCGGCATAACACCGCTGACTCTGGAGTCTGCACGCCATTTCCGTTATAGCTTTGACTTCAGAACAAGTGTGCTATTGCGACTTGGTAGCAAAGCGATCTTATAAAATTATATATTATTATACCCATTGTACATATACAATATTACCACGATTGTTCATTGTAACATTTGAAAATATGATCGCTTCTTGGATATATAATTGTTTTTTGTTTTTCAGTTTCTATCTGAAAATTTTGATAAACTCGCTATTTTGAACGCGAGTCCAATTAGGCAGGCCTTTGTGCAGAGGTGTCAGTCTGATGTCAGACATCGTTTTTACGTTTGATGTATAGGTTATACATCATTGATTAACAACCGCATTGCTCTAATGGCTTCAAAATTTCTACTAAGTCTCTTTCCATCGGCTGCCGCGTGTGGCACAACCAACATTCGCATAAATCAGCCTTGAATATTCAATTTCAGGANTGAGGCAATCGGGGACGGTCAGAGAAATACCAGACTTCGGTAATAAGCAGAGGTGGTCAGTAACGAGGTACTTCTACTTTTTCGAAGGACTCAAGTAGTTTTACTCAACTTCTGGTACTTACTCTAGTAGATCCTTTTATCGCTACTTCTACTTCGTAATATTTTGTGAACTACTTAATTACTTTTCGCTATTTTCAGTTTGTCAAGTAGAAGTACTTTAATCCCCCAATAAGAAACATAGCCTAAGGAATTTCGGGGCTGTTTTCACGTAGTACCAACATTTGATTTTGGGTGGCGAGATAGCGCAGTGGTATAATNCGCGGCTGCAACACCAATGGGTGCGGGTTCGAGTCCGACCGAGGTCGACTTCCGAATTCCGATACCTAAGTGTTGGAGGTTTACCTAGGCTCCTCCTCGCCACCTCATCCGCGTCAGCGGTGTCTTACAAAAGCCTAGAGGTGGGCCGTGCTATAAGTCGGCAGTTACGGAAAATAAGAAGAATATCGGCCTGGTGTAAATGACCATAGTAGTCGACAAACACCATGAATAC
>ATSW01007310.1:0-15018 GCA_000444245.1 Botryllus schlosseri
TGCAACCCTTATTGTCACAAAGGAGAATGAAATAGGTGTGGTCAAAATACAAAATCATATTAAAGGCGAAGAAGAGTTGGCAATATGTTCCTTGCGGTGGAAAAGAAAAGGTGCCTATCTGAACTTTCCCTATCATTCATACTGCCATAGTCAATAATACTAGAATGCTCGACTCGAAGCCCAATATTAGATTCGAAATCGAATCAGTCAGGTACTCGATTTTCCTAGCCCGAGTACTGAACTGAAACGAAACGACAATCTCGAATGTGTCTATTGGATCGATGTATCTCATGTTTTCACGCATCATGTCCATTGTCCACCCCAAGGCCCTTGTTTAAAACACGTTTTTATTGTTGTTGTTTCTGTTTTTTCAGCCCTGACGTCACGAATATTCAATTGTGACGTCACAGTGGATTGGCATTGACAATTGAACATATAGGGCAAATATGGCTCCTTCGGCGATAAGGGCTTCCGAGCACTGTCATAAACAGACCGAAAATATCTTTAACCAGGACTACATCATTATGCAGCATTTTTACAGTCGGCGGTCATCATCATCAGAACACCCATTCCGTTCCAATGATCTATATTCTATATCTACGTGCAAAAACTGTTGAACCGACGACAATTTCGAGGGTCCCAGCCACCCTGCAACGTATACGTCGACTATTTTGGGTGCAAATCGTCTGTAGGCTCATACTTCATGTTTTTTCGGACGTATTAGCCAAATGAATCTATCTATCTATCTATTTACACAATTATGGCATAATCAGACAACGTTAAAAAAAAACATTTTTTGAAGGCATTTGTTTAAAACACTGTTTTAAACGAAGTGTTTTAAAACACCGTTTGTTTTAAATGCAACCCTAATTACAGAGCAGTTCGGTCTGAGAATTTCCATCTATACGGAACTTGAATGCGTCTCTGCAATACTGTCAGAGAAAGAGAATTTCCCCTGTCGATATTCCCACAAATAATTATACAGGAACTAGGTATTGTATATATCGTCGCTGGAAAACCAAACTGTCTAATGTCAAATTTCACCTTCCAATCACCCACCACTAAATGCCTTCGTGAGTCCGACTTCTAAACTGTGTAACTAGATCCAAAGCTCGACACAGTCTGAAAACGGACTCCTCTACTGTTACGGTGCATTATATCTACATATTGTTTATTGTATATCTGCAAAGTCATACCAAATTGCCCTGGTGAAGACGTGCAATGTGAAATAAAACGGTCATCGGTTATCTCTCAACGTGCAAGTACACACACTCCACTGGCGTATCGGCTACCAACATAACGATATTTCCCGCGGCCGCAGCCTCGGTTGGTTCGGAGAGAACTTTGTTGAATCATAGCCAATCCGTTTTCTGACAAGAGGATGACTAGGAGGTTCAAACAAAATCTGATCTCTTTATTTAAATATCACATTCGGTCGCAGCCTTTCGAGCTGACGCTCATCAAGACACCCTAAAACTCTCTTCAATGAAGATACAAATCTATCCGTTACAGCTTGATAAGTGATAGCCCGGAAGCTTCATATAAAATTTAATTGTGTAATCCAAGATCTGTCCATTTGTTTAGTGCCGACAAGCAGGTGATCAGGCTGCGACGATGTGACTGTCACGTACTTCGTTCCTGAGAATTTCTGGCGGAATAAAGCTGTTGTCCGGGTTATCCGGTGTCTGAATTAAGTATAGTCGACTGTATATAACTACATAATTTGCCTCGAATCCGTGACGATTATAAGGTTCGTAGTCACCATGATTCCATAAACCGATATCGAAGGATTTGGCATTTCGATTGTTTTCGTGTCTAGTCTAAATTTCATATGAACAGGACCACTTCGAGTTTGTGTATAGGCCCATTCCCCGGAGTACATATGGCTTGCAGTTTCATTGTGAGACAAGGCAACAATGACCCTATATAGTTGAAATCTTTCCACTTCTTGCCTACTTTCTGATAAATTTCCAAAATGCCAGTTACATTTGACGATATCTGTTTCAATCGGTGCGTATAGGCTAGGTTTGGACCGCCCTTCACCCGATAGGATAGAGTCTCCTGCACCCATGCGGTATCAAATGGTAGACTCGGTCACGTTTGAGATTGTCATGTAGTGTAAAGGTTATACCAGTTGTTATCAGCCTTTTTGTCTTCGCGGCCCCTTCTGTACATTCACGGACCCCGCCCTCTATTATTGTGCAACCGTCATCTGTCCGATGAAAATATCAACTGTAGGCTAGTGGTGAACAGCAACAAAATGACCATTCTTAAAAATAACATCATATCCTATATACCTTTTATGTTTAAATTAGGAATACTTTTATGATTTCAAAGCGAATTCTGTAGCTAAATTTCTTTAAATACGCGGTCATTTGATATGAACGAATGTCGAACATCCATTTCCACAAATATGGGGGGTACCGAATGTAATAATAACGCGCAACGCTGCCGACGACACTTTTGGGAATGATCGCAACATGTATGACATCAAAATTGGGAAACAGACGTCCAAATTTGTCATTTCTATCTAGCAGCTCATCTTGAAGTTATTCTGGAACAGCGGATAGGTATATCACAGGAGAAAATGAATTTTCGTAAACAATTTTTTTCCAAAACCCCAACTAAACATCTCTAAACAGCAATATGTTTGTATCAGTAGGCTATTGGCAGTTTGGAAATTAAAATGAGTTTGGACGCTAGAATATTTCATATCAGACGTAGTTTTACAAGTTATGAAGCGAAACTGCCTTGTAATTTCTCTAATTAAAAAAATGCAAATAAGGTTATCAACCATTTTGGCAGCTTCATGGACCCCTGAAAATGCTTCGCGGACCCCGGTTGAGAACCACTGCGGTATACGATCTGTTAGGTTAGAATCGTCGCCAACTGAAATTGACAGGGAAATACAAACATTTAACTTGTACGCATGATATCAGTTGGAGAGAAATTTATCGCTTTGAATCCAGTGCCTTTGTGACACTGTGGCGAGAGATTTAAACAAAATGGCATGGAAGAGGTCTATGGGAGTGGCGATCATTCTGCAGTACCGGTATGACGTGCAATTGGAATTCGAGCGACACATATCTGGAGTAATCCTTTGCTATAACAATCTTTGACCGACATCCCATCCGCCTACGCAGTGTGACGTGCTTTATACCTTTCAAGTCGTAAAGCTACTCAATTGCTGCTGTTCTGATAACGAAGAAATAAAATGACCCGCTTCATTATGGTAATATTACGCCGGCATTTATGATAAACGCCAACAAAGACATGCCGAACCTAAATCTCTCAAAATATTTAATGACATCTCGATATCGACCGTATTGAACTATGCAGGAATGCCAAGTAGTATATCGAATCTTTGCAGTCAATTATTAATATTTAAACTTACCAGAAAATTCGGATAACGAGCACATTCTCAAAACTATACAGAAACATTGATGTGAACATTCAGTCATTGTGTCAAGCATGTTCGGATGAAAGTGCAAGATCAAGACGTACCATGAAAACAATCTGTGTATTCTGCAGCAGCGAATCACGACTTAATTTTTGATATACTATCAAAACAATGAGTACGCACCTACTTCGATTCACTCGCGTTTATAACTGATAAATTCGTATCACATTTCTACCAGCCTTCCGGCTGACTTTGCTTGTTTACCCTAGCAAGGAGTTAGGAACTTTTTTACATTTTTGGTCAAGCGAATTCTAATATCTACGGACACCCAATTGCGTTTACGTGAAAGTCGTTTTTAATTTTTTAAAGTTACAGTAATTGCCTCAACGTATATAGGCGACGAAAGGACGACCCTGGCAATAGAAATTATCTTACAACTAATGACGTAACTGTTTAGCATTCAATACTCGTGCGCGAGCTCCAAGTTCGTACAGCCGCGAGCGAGATGAATCGAAATAGCGAAAGCACCCAACGGAATAGGGACGTGGTGGGCCTATTTATACATTGTTATGCAAAAATTTTTGTCACCCATGCGTAATTCAACGATGAACACAATGCGCACTGTTCTGCGTGTGTATTTCTTAAATATTTCACGTTACTTGGAATTAGGTGTTCCTTATGCAGCAGAACAAAGGCTAACAATGAATTTTGCGAAATAGCTCATGTCATTTCAAAATGCTCACAGGCAATCAGAAACCCCTTTCGTAAATCGAATAAAACGGGTTTCGACATCGCGGTGATATGTTCGGGCGTTACGTTACAATTATTTGCACAAACCGTTTTGGACCGATTAAATTCATGTGGTATATTGTTTCCATTATTGTAAAGTGTTATTGAATATCTGACCATGCGCAGAAATCGGATAAATTCCTATTCCCATTCATAAATACAGCTCTAACCTGCGCGGCAATGGCAGTTAACTTACCCAACGAATGCTGAAAGTCGTCCGTAAAGGGTATACCAAAAGCATGAAAATTATGAACATCATAACATTCATTACCGTGGCGCAAATGACCTGTATAGGTGATAAGCGCCAAAAGATTGTTCAACAAACAACAACCTCACGAATAACTTGAAACACGGTATAATATGCCGAACGCCTTGTATCCGCCACTATGATCGACTGATCGTGTGCTCTGTGCACTGTGCAACATATTCTGATAACCAAATCTAACAAAACATCTTTACTTTTTTTAGAATTATATTCCGGACAAGCTCAATCATCCACGCATTACCATAAATTACTTTGCACGGTAGACCTTGAAAGTGTCACTTTCTCATCAACTTTTTCTTCTGCTGCATCGCATATCCACCCCAAACACTGATGTCGGAAAAATGTTACAGCGCGACCGGGATATGTGTAATTACTGAATAATCATGAAAATTAAACTGCGATCGTTGCGTTCTCTGAAGGCCAAATGCCCTCATCGAATGCGTCATACATAGATTATGCACTGTAAAGGTTTACGACTCCTGCCTGATCTTAGCCAATCATAACGATTATATAGCATTTGTTTATACCAGTTTATACCAAACCGACTGTCAGACCAGTAGTCTCGCGCCAGCCCTGAATTAAGATAAGGAGATAATATTGAAAATAGAATAATAATATAGTACAATATCAGAGTTCTGCTCTTTCAGATTAGGAGATAATATTGAAAACAGAATAATAATATAGTAAAATATATGAGTTCTGCTCTTTTGCCGCCCTCCCTTGTTACTCCCTTGATACTCGCAGACCGATATCTCACTCTTATAATAGGCCTAGGCCTTGGATATTGTTTCACCAACCTTACTTTTACTTTCGGTCAACAAGGAAAGCAGTTGGAAAGCACCGTTATCGCGAAGCTTTTGGATTTTACTCCGTGTCAAGCTTGTTTCATCGTTACTTATCATCACACCTATGTGAAACCGGAGTCTCATGAGACGAGATGATTTTATGCTTGCAACCCATTATACACGGATATCAACGTAGCTTAACGAAATTCTACGCTGATTAGCAAAGCAAATTAGAAAATCATTTTACCACTTTGCCCGCGGTATGCAATTTCTGAGATATGCCACCAAGAAACACGCGCTTGCTACGCGAGAATTAGTTTACATTACACTCGTTAAGACGCAGCAATTATACGTTCAACTCAAACTCAGGAACGGTATTTTATAACTCACTGAAGCAGTTACATTATATTAACCATTACACATTACTCAATTAACCCCACTTGACCCAATAGGAAACGGAATCGGGTGAGTCACATAACTTTCCAATAATTATTCCGATATGCTTCTGTGACTTTTGTGCTTTCAATCATTTAAAAATAAATATATGGATAAATAGAGCTTGTGTGCCTGTCCTGTAAATATTGTTATTGAAACTGCGCTCTAGTGCAAAATAACTCTAATCGTGGAATGATAGCATCGAGGGGGTGGAAATGATACGCTTTTGCTAATCGTGTTACTATCAATCGTCTGATAACTATTAAATAATGAAAACCATTAACGTTTTAAAACGGACAACCGGTATACTCGCTTCGGCCGTTCCGGTGGAACAAAAAAGTCCATGGGAAACTATTAATTTCAAATTATCGTTGTAAATCATATTGTCGATAGGTAGAGTATAGGTGAGCGTTTTGCTAAGAATACACCTTGCAAATATAGGGCAGCTTAAGTGCGAAGGGAAGATTATAGTTTATTGAACGGGTTTTAGGGCTGTTCAACAGTCTGTCGGACGTACTATTTGTGTATTTCGTGGCGATGGGATGAGATCGGCGTCCATTGTTGCCCGCAGAATGTACATAACGCAAATCTACGAGCCCCTAGAGAAACTTTCACTTCCCTATACCGCCTCTGCAATCATGAAGAGATACAAAAGTGTGAAAAACGAACTAAATATTATACCACTATGCGATGGTTATATTACAGTACTGAAGGCTGCAATTTACTTAACGGAATATAGTACAGGGGTCGGCAAACCCCGGCACGCGTGCCATTTGTTGCACGCGAGATGATTTTTCATGGCACGCCAAATGATTTCACGCAAACTATTATAACCATGTTTTTGCAAAAAATGAAACAGAGGACTTCAATATCTACAAAGCTCGTAGGCGATCCAAAATTATTTTGTAAACAACATAAATTGGATTTTTTGGGTAGATTTTACTGATCTTGAATTTTTTCCGCGCTTTCCGCGATTTAGTGGGCTTGGTGTTTTGATTATAATGTGGAAATCCCCAATAAATAATTATGTATATAGAAAATGTTTTTAAAAGCTATGCATAATGTACAGAAATGTATCAACCGTATTAGCAGTTATGAAAGAACGACTGGTGGCAAGCGGCTGGAGTAACGACAATCTTTACCTTATAGGGTTACCTCATTTTGGGAAACTGAAAAGAGGATACTTTTCAAAAATTTCCAGTTTAATATGACCGTTTATGATTCACAGTAAGCCGACAACGGGCCATCTATTACGGTAAGCCTATAAATTAGGATACAAGCAGTATAATGCTAAATGATAAGCTCACCGACAGTGCAAACATCTATACAATAAAACGAAATCCAGATGGCAATTTTGACGATTTTTTTATCTAGCGCTCAAAATTTTGACTTATTTTGACATCTCAAATAAAAAATCGCCCTATACTCATAAGGCTATAAGCTATAACCACTGTTGTATCTTATAAAAAAAATGACTAGCTACGTATTGGTCCGGCGCGTGTGTCTATAATGATTCAATATGATATCGGACAAATTATTCCGAGGTCAATAATATTATGGAATACCAAATGGGCGTCGCGAAGACGGGTAATTACGACTTATTTTCTATTTACGTATGCCAATGGTGGATTAGAAATCACCTAAAATTTCTTAGGTGGCCTCGCCTTAATATAACGAAAAAATCACTGTGTATTCAAGGCTTCATTCAGTGACATCGATCATCCAAAAAATATTCTAATTAAGCAAATCACATCCATGAATTGAAATCTCGAGACGCGGACTCGTGACATGCATAAGAGAACTACGATGTTTCAATGTCATTGGTACCGCATGTTTTTTTTTTGTATTCATGGTGTTTGTCGACTACTATGGTCGTTCACACCAGGCCGATATTCTTTATTTTTTCCCGTAATTGCCGACTTATAGCACGGCCCTCTTCTAGGATTTTTTGTAAGACACCGCTTACGCGGATGAGGTGGCGAGGAGGATCCGAGATAAACCTCCAACAGTTAGGCATAGGAATTCTGAAGTCCACATCGGTCGGACTCGAACCCGCACCCATTGGTGTTGCAGCCACGGATTATATACACCACTGCGCTATCTCGCAACCACCGCATGTTATTAATGTATAACGTGAATCCAGTCATTTGTGATTGAAGATTCTTCCATTGAGATTTTGACGCAAGAAGTATAACCACAGGTGCCAAAACCCGAAAAAATAACAGAAAAAGGAAATATACTCCGTGTGTCGTGCTGTCTGTTTTGTTGAATACAAACAACCTCCCATCTGTCTGTCACACCGCATTGTGTATCGCATTGTACGTCGTGTGCGTCTTGAGCAGATGAAGATATGCCTATGATTTTTGCGAAAACCACATTTCAAACATTCCATACCATGCACTCGCGGTATGAAAGCGGTACTGTATTGTAATTTCAGATGTCATTTTTCGTGTGTGGTAAATCATGGCTAAAAAAAACGCATGTTTCAAACAAGGACGTGGTTAACTGGCAACGATCTTGCATGCTGCAGTTGATTGCGACCCCGCACGACTTGAAATAATTCGTGATGAGTATGAGGAGCCTCCGGATGAACATAATTAAACACCTTTGACGAGTTCCAGTTCGAACGCACTGGCTCGTTCGATTGTTTCTTCGAGACATAAACGTTCTCCTTCGATGCAAACGTATTTGGACGACATCGTATCGCGCAATATTCTCGATTCACGTTTCTTGTCTTCGACCACTTCGAACAAAATAGCGTCACGGTATCTCGGCGTGAGTCGTAATCTTTTACGTCCGCTTTGCTCTTCAGTGATGAAACGAAATGTTCCTTGTTTTTCTACTGCCAACATGAAATTGTTTCTGTTGCCATTCACGTTTTCCTTTATCCAAACGGCTTGGTCGATTTTCATCTCCATTTTGATTCTCCTGTGCCCCGTGCTTGGCTCGGCGGATAGCGCCGGATTTAGTGCACAGCGAATCTTGAATCCGTCACGTTTGCACTGTTGCAGCGGCTCAGGGGCACCAAGATCACGGCTGACCATCTCGTATTCACAAACGATATAAAAAGTCTACGTCTGATGTAAGGATATGCTGGAGGGTAACATTGCACGTATATAAGATCTTTTACAGGAGCGAAACTATTTTTGAATTGCTGTGTAATGCAGTGCTTCCCAACCAGTGGGACGCGACCCCTTGGTGGGTGGCGAAGCATTTCTCAGTGTTACATTTCTCTATTCGATATGTCATAGAGATCGCCACCAAATTTATCTTGCCATTCACCCGCCACTAACCGTTGTGAATCCGACTTCTAAACTTAAGCTGTAACTAAAGACAAAGCTCGGAACTATCTGAAAACGGACACTCCTAATGTTATACGGTGCATTATATCTACATATTGTTTATTGCAGATCTGCATATATATACCAAATTGCCCTGGTAATGACGTGCAATGTGAAATAAAACGGTCATCGGTTATCTCTCAACGGGCAAGTACAAACACTCCACTGGCGTATCGGCTACCAACATATCGATATGTCCCGCGGTCTCTGTTGGTTCGGAGAGAACTTCGTTGAATCATAGCCAATCCGTTTCTGACAATATGATGACTAGGAGGCTTGAACAAAATGAGATCTCTTTATTTAAATAACACGTTTGGTCGCAGCCTTTCCGGTCGGCCTTTTTCATTTTTGGCCGGAGCCGGATCAGTACTTTTTCTTGACACGGCCGGAGCCGGATCGGAGCCGGACCAGAGAATTGAAAAACCGGATCGGGGTCAGACCAGAGAATTTGTCGATCCGCTCGGCACCATTGTATATAGGCCCATTCCCCGGAGTACATATGGCTTGCATTTTCATTGCGGGACAAGGCAACACTTACCTTATGTAGTTGAAATCTTCACAATTCCTGCCTAATTTCTGATAAATTTCCAAAACGCCAGTTACATTTGACGATATCTGTTTAAAACGGGGCGTGTAAGCTATGTTTGGACAGCCCTTGCACCCGATAGGATAGAGTCTCCTGCACCCATGCGGTGTCAGGAAGTTGACAGGGAAATACAAACATTTAACTTGTACGCATGATATTGGTTGAAGAGAAATTTATCGTTTTGAATCCAGTGCCTTTGTGACACTGGGGTGGCTAGAGATTTAAACAAAATAACATGGAAGAGGTCTATGGGATTATAGTGGCGATCATTCTGCAGTACCGGTATGACGTGGAATTGGAATTCGAGCGACACATATCTGGAGTAATCCCTTGCAGCACCGTAACTGCCGCACCCCAAACCCCCCAATTGGGGGGGAGGCGAGCTCGAAGGGGGCCCAAAATTATTTCGTGAGTTAGCATAAATCATAGAGTATTTTTTAAAAAGTTATGCAATTTTTTCTAAATTTTTTCGCGCTGGGCGCGAATTCAAGTAGCCATTTGTCTTTATTATTGGGTATAGGGCCCTTACCGCGCCACGACCCACCAAGACATACAATCAAGTTTTAGGCCATATAACATGCGACTCCAAGAAGTGTGCCAGAACGAACGGCAGCGAGAAAACCTTGGCCGAAAAGGTCTATGCCCCTATGCTGACCGAAGACTTCGTTATATATACAAAATACATATAGGTTTAATTGTCCATAGGCGCCTAAATGACTGGCGCCGAATGTTTCTGTCTTTGCAATCTGAACCTCCCAAGACAAATACCATCCCGCTGAAAAAAAAATTTATGCCAGTGAAGAAATACCAATTTGAAATCGTGTGCGTCTCTTAGTTTAAAAGCCTTCGTTAGGGCGATTCTATATTTTTTGATATAGCGGACTGGAAGTCACGAAATAACAGCATGGAACGAAGTCATATCAACGGGTCCGCCCGCCCGAAGATGTTTAATTATTATTTACAGGCCCTCCCGTTTTCAAGACACTTCACTCAGCTCTACCGGTAAATCTAATTACGTGAGTAGAGAGGACAATAAATTGATAGCATAATATATATGCAATCGCCGATCTGATTTACCGATTTTATCATAAATTATCGAAAATTTTCGCGCTTCGCGCTGACTCACAATACAGTACAGATGATTTCGTGACAAACGCGAACAACGTGATGGAGAAATCGTTTCATCACCCTATGGGAGCCCAAGACCCACGTTATTGGAGGCCTGACTAGGTGCTGTTTCGTTCCTGCCAACGGGTATACGAACGAAGATGTTTAATTATTATTGAGTGGTCCTACCTATTCAAACACACCTCACTCAGCTCTACCGGCAAATCTGATTACGTGAGCAGAGAGAAGCTAAAAATATATACAATATATATATATGCAATATATATTTACAATATATATGCAATTCCCGATCATACTAACCGATTCGGTCATGAATTCTAGAAATTCCCCGCGCTTCGCGCGCTTAGGCGACAAAAGCTGATTAACTAAACAAACTCCCAACGAAAATGATAAATAGCGGTAAACAGGGTATCGCCGAAGGGGGTTTCGCCCCCCAGAAGTTCGGTCTATAACCCTATGGGGGGCCCAAGACCAAAGTTTTTTTGGGGGGGCTGACGAAGTGCTGTTACGGCCCTCATCCCTTGCTATAACAATTTTGACCGACATCCCATCCGCCTACGCAGTGTGACGTGTTTTATACCTTTCAAGTCGTAAAGCTACTCAATCGCTGCTGTTCTGATAACGCAGAAATAAAATGACCCGCTTCATTACGGTAATATTATGCCGGCATTTATGATAAACGCCAACAAAGACATGCCGAACCTAAATCTCTCAAAATATTTAATAACATCTCGATATCGACCGTATTAAACTTTGCAGGAATGCCAAGTACTATGTCGATTCTTTGCAGTGAATTATTAATATTTAAACTTCCCAGAAAATTTTGATAACGAGCACATTCTCAAAACTATAGAGAAACATTGACGTGAACATTCAGTCGTTGTGTCAATAGCGAGTTCGGATGAAAGTGCAAGACTAAGACGTACCACAAAAAACAATCTGTGTATTCTGCAGCAGCGAATCACGAATTATTTTTCGATATACTATCCAAACAATGAGTACGTACCTACTTCGATTCACTCGCGTTTATAACTTATAAATTCGTATCACATTTCTACCAGCCTTCCGGCTGACTTTGCTTGTTTACCCTAGCAAGGGGTCAAGAACTTTTTAACATTTTTGGTCAAGCGAATTCTAATATCTACGGACACCCAATTGCGTTTACGTGAAAGTCGTTTTAAATTTTTCAAAGTTACNGTANTTGCCTCAACGTATATATAGGCGACGAACGGACGACCCTGCNAATAGAGATTATATTACAACTNAAGACGTAACTGTTTAGANTTTAATNCTCGTGTGCGAGNTNCAAGCTCGTACGGCCGCGGGTGAGATGAANCAAAATAGCGAAAGCACCCTAAGGAATAGGGACGTGGTGGGCCNTATTTATACATTGTTACNTAAATTTTTGTCNCCCATGCGTAATTCAACGANGAACNCAATGCACACTGTTCTGCGTGTGTATTTGNNNANTANTTNAACTTAGGTGTTCCTTGTACAGCAGATCAAAGCCTGACAAGGAGTTCTGAGAAATAGTTCATGTCGTTTCAAAATGCTCACAGGTAATCAGAAGCCCCTTTCGTACATCGAATAAAACGGGTTTCGGCATCGTGGTGATATGTTCGGGCGATACGTTACAAACCGTTTTGGACCGATTTGATGCGTGTGGTATATTGTTTCTATTTTTGTAAAGTGTTATTGAATATCTGACCATGCGCAGAATTCGAATAAATTCCTATTCCCATTCATAAATACAGCTCTAACCTGCGCGGCAATCGCCGTTAACTTACGCAACGAATACTGACAGTCGTCCGTAAAGCGTATCAAAAGCATGAAAATTATGAACATCACAACATTCATGAGCGTGGCGCAAATGACCTGTATAGGCGATAAGCGCCAAAAGATTGTCCAATAAGCAACAACCCCACGAATAACTTGAAACACGGTATAATATGTCAAACGCCGCGAACGCCTTGTTTCCGCCACTATGATCGACTGATCGTGTGCTCTGTGCACTGTGCAACATATTCTGATAACCAAATCTAACAAAACATCTTTACTTTTTTTAGAATTATATTCCGGACAAGCTCAATCATCCACGCATTACCATAAATTACTTTGCACGGTAGACCTTGAAAGTGTCACTTTCTCATCAACTTTTTCTTCTGCTGCATCGCATATCCACCCCAAACACTGATGTCGGAAAAATGTTACAGCGCGACCGGGATATGTGTAATTACTGAATAATCATGAAAATTAAACTGCGATCGTTGCGTTCTCTGAAGGCCAAATGCCCTCATCGAATGCGTCATACATAGATTATGCACTGTAAAGGTTTACGACTCCTGCCTGATCTTAGCCAATCATAACGATTATATAGCATTTGTTTATACCAGTTTATACCAAACCGACTGTCAGACCAGTAGTCTCGCGCCAGCCCTGAATTAAGATAAGGAGATAATATTGAAAATAGAATAATAATATAGTACAATATCAGAGTTCTGCTCTTTCAGATTAGGAGATAATATTGAAAACAGAATAATAATATAGTAAAATATATGAGTTCTGCTCTTTTGCCGCCCTCCCTTGTTACTCCCTTGATACTCGCAGACCGATATCTCACTCTTATAATAGGCCTAGGCCTTGGATATTGTTTCACCAACCTTACTTTTACTTTCGGTCAACAAGGAAAGCAGTTGGAAAGCACCGTTATCGCGAAGCTTTTGGATTTTACTCCGTGTCAAGCTTGTTTCATCGTTACTTATCATCACACCTATGTGAAACCGGAGTCTCATGAGACGAGATGATTTTATGCTTGCAACCCATTATACACGGATATCAACGTAGCTTAACGAAATTCTACGCTGATTAGCAAAGCAAATTAGAAAATCATTTTACCACTTTGCCCGCGGTATGCAATTTCTGAGATATGCCACCAAGAAACACGCGCTTGCTACGCGAGAATTAGTTTACATTACACTCGTAAAGACGCAGCAATTATACGTTCAACTCAAACTCAGGAACGGTATTTTATAACTCACTGAAGCAGTTACATTATATTAACTAGGGATGGTGTGAACCTCTTAAAGGTTCAGGTTCGTGTGAACGCGAACCTTTTTGAAAGGTTCTGTGTGAACACGAACGTGAACCTCATGACGTCACGTGACGTCATATTGCTAATTTCAACCCTATCTTTCAATGAAGTGATAGCCTACTAATGTACACGATACCTAGTGACGACTCGGGCCACATAATGCCACAATGCCGAAGTACAAATTGGTGTTTTAAACGTCGCTGAGGCCGGAGATAATTAAGTGTGCTGATCCGGGAGAATGCTAATCGTGTGATTAAATACTGCTAATCGCGACGCATGAAGGTGAAGAGGGTTACGCGCGATGGTTAGTCGCGGTGTCCCGAGTTTTCAATCAATTGGCGTCATCTGTTGCATCATAATGCGAAAATGCGTTATATATTGGCTGCTAGTTGGTGAATAAAACTAGAGATCCCACAATCTCCATAATGAAACAGCAGCCTGCTGACGACGATACTGCCACTGTAATAGGTAGAATTATCATCATCGCGAAATGAAAGTCGTGTCCAATTCGTACGGTACCGCTAAGAAACGGATATCGAGTCGCAATGGTGGGTAGTCCTACATAATTCGGTGATTGTTGTTTAGTGAAGCCATAACCTAGGGGACAATCGGCACGGTAATTATCGGGAATAATTAGACGTAGGAATGGTACGCAGTTTCTATACATAACTAGAAATCTATAGTTATTCCAGTTTGTTAAATCATGAGATTAACACTAACTTTATGCGCCGCGATCAACCGGTTTCCTTAATCCTGGGTTGATAAATCCTGACGAACGCGCTAATTGACTTTATTGCTAATCCGACTTTATTATCTTCGACCTAAATGTATCAACTGAGGCAATTAAAGGATATAATACTCCCATAAAATCAATATTTTCCGTCGCTTTGCCAACAATTTCGACGAGGACTTACCAGGGAACATAAACTTACGCCTTGACGGTCGAGACCAGACCGGACAATGTATTCGGCGCCTGAGTATCGCTACATTGATATTGAGCTGAGTGTAAAATAGGTTTCTATACTTGCAACAAATATTACCCCATTAAGAAGTTATACACTATACAGCAGTGGCCAACACTTCAATCGCACGGATTTGGTTTTAATGATGCAGTAAAGATACGAAGTCAAGATTGACCCCGTACGCCTGCTAGATTTTTTTCATCAGAAAACGATATCAATTTCATTGATTGGTTGAA
>ATSW01007311.1:0-10415 GCA_000444245.1 Botryllus schlosseri
TTGACCAGCCCATCTCTCCCACTAAGGATGAATTCAACGGCGAAAAAGAAAAGGACAGCTCACTCGACGACTCCTTATCCAACGAGAAAGAGACTAACGGAAGCGACGGTATGATGGTATCCGAAAAGGACGAGGCAGCACCTCATACCGATCAATCCGAGCACGGGGATTGCAATGGGAATTACGTCGACAGCGAACCAAAATCCGGCCCAGAAACAGAGGCCGAAAAGGTAATTTGGAGGTTTTATCTGTGTAATACTGGATTAGTGCAAGGGGTCATTGATGAAAAAGGTGGATGCCCAACACAAATTGTAATGCAGATGTAATGTAGGCCGCTATAATGTTCGTATGTCACTCTGATCTGGCCAGTATCATATTCTCAAATCCAATTTCTTATGCATATTTCAGTCCAAATCCTGAATTCATATTGTATCATGCCCTAATACAATATTCCGTACCCCTACCCAGATGTGTTCAAAGTAGTAAATAAAGCTACTCAAGTTGAAGTAGAAATAATGAAACTAAAATCTACCCAAGGATGAGTAGAAGTAGTCCTTTTAAAAGCATCCTGAAACTAGTTCAAGTAGAAAAAACTACTCAAGTAAGCAAGTAGTTGTGAGAAGCAGAGGTAAATACGCTCTCATGGGCGTCGAAAGCGGGAAACTGAGCCCTTTGGACGGTACGGAGAGCTGGGTTCGGGCTGCTCGGTTCAGAGTTTCCACACATGCGAATTTTGCACACATCGTGGGATGCAAATGGTAGTTTTGCTTTGGAGAAGCTGCTCTTAACTTTTGTTTACCCCAGAGCTCCATTTCAGATCATGGCATGAAATCGTGCCCTCGCCGTATTATAAGGCCCGTAGTTGAGACGAAAAGCAATATGGGGTTGCATCAGAAGCGGCATTACCGATTTGCGCAATAATTATTACGGGAAACAACAATATGAAGCCTCGTAATTTTAAGCTTCTATGTGTATGTGCTCTGGATAAAAAAAACTACAATATTTTAAAAGGGGCAATATATTACGTGTATTTTGTCCATACAGTTTCAACGGTGGTTGGCGCGCAACGGTCCAACGCTAAAAAGTCAAGTACCACTTTTTCCCTATTTGAACACTCGCTGTGCGTCTAGAATGCTGGATTACGATTAGATAGTTCCAAATATTTTTTCTGAGCCATATTGACTGTGATGAAACATATGGTTTTGAAACAACCCAGGTTTATATCGAATGTGGTTTCACATTAAAAGTTTCAACATTTTTTGAAATTTAGAGTTTATATCTTCATGTGTTATGTTGAATGACATTATGGTGTCTTTGTGTTTATTCTGCATATTTACAAGTAAAATACACTGCATTCTTACATTTTTTCTCTATTTTCAGAGCAATGCCAACAATATGTCGATGGACAACTTTGCCAGCAGCGAAGTGGTGACGTCCGATCTGAAGCGTCTCTTTGCAGCCATGGATGGCTGCTGAGCCGCCACGGAAATAGTGTCACCCAAGCTGGGCGGGACATGTGCATTGGCCAAAAGTAGTGTTCCCAGAGCGTAACTCGAAATTTTTATCTTGTATAGTTTATCCTTTTGAGCAAATGCCGCTAGCCGCGTTCTTGGAGTTTTTTCCCCCTTTCCCTAAAAGTGTCTTCTAGGCTTTTCGTCGCGTCGAAAAAACAATTGCCATGGATTTTACACATATCATGCAAATTTTGTATATAATGACTGTTGTTGTGATTATCATATCATGTCGAGATTTGGGTCTCGCGTCGCTGACCCAAAGACAGCATTTGCCTACCTTTTCTACGTCGGATACTAGCAGGTGCGTAGCTGAACGGGGCCGCAACATAATTGCACCCAACTGAATTTGGATTTTTGACATTGCGACGTCGTGAAGGTTATGACGTCGCATTTATGCAAGTGTGACAAAAATGTGTCCGATCCTTGGCTACGCACCAGAAAACAAGTGCATTTTTATTCGTATAAGGCCGCGTTCAGATATCAGCTGCCAACGTAGCAAATCATGTGCATTGACCATCAATTTCAGGTCGACGCCCATGCGCATGTCGACGCCCATGCATGTGTTACCAGAGTTATTACCTGTAAACCATCAAGACTACATAGGTTTGATTGCGGCTGGCTGCAGGCCTAGGTGTAGCTGAGAAAGAAGTACATGGTCAGATGTGACGCCACATTGTTTAGAAATTGAGCAGTAAGCCCCTCCCTTGTTACGCCTACGTCTGCAGCCGCCAGTTAACAACCAATGAGCTCTTAACCACCCCTTTCAGTAGCTGGATTCAGCTAGTTCGCACCGGTCCTATATAACTGTCTTGGGAAGTTTAATGAGATCAATTAACTTTGTAACCATTGAAAAATTTGACTTTTGTGATAGTACCTACTGACAAAAATTGAATGGCACCACTGAATATCTGCTGTCCCTCTAACTAACGAGATAGAAGTCTTATTCTCCCCATTTGTGAAACACCGGCCTTCCCCCATGAACAATCGCAGCATTCAGTTCGATTGTAGCGGGCGTTAGTTGATTAACGACCGCGCCATTTCACTCCATTGCGAAATAGCTTCTAGCTAGGAAGTGTCGGTTTTTAAAATGAGGTGCAATGGTTGCGATATTATTTATCCCTGGATTACCGCGAAACACGATCCAGTTTCGTTGGCGCCATCCGAATTTTATTTATATGCTCTCCGGAGTGCGTTCATATCTCCATATTTCGTGTCGTCCTTGTAAAAATGTGCTGGTCTACTTCGGCTCGATGTATCATGAGTAACCGCGTGTAAATGCGGGCACAGGAGAACGATTTTAGGTTACGTATGCAGTTTGTTTAGGCGGTGATGCATTTAGGGTATGTTGTGACATTCGTTATTGACAAATCAGAAGTGATCATATCATTTCATGCGCGACATGTGTGCCGTCAGTGCTTCTTAATATAATGTCGCTGGCTTTACACGGATTCTCGAATTAGCCCGTGTGTGTCTGCATGATACGCTACATCTTGCCAAAATTAGCGCTACAAATTCTGTTCCGAGCGTGTCGCCGCAGAAACAGCAAACGCCTGTCATATTTACACTACTTTTTGCGGTTTTTTGATTATCCTTTTTCCTTATTTCAAATCTCGTACTTGTCGAGTTATACGTACTATACGGTATTTTTTCATGTGCAAAAAATCATTGGTACTGTGTTTGTTATTTCGTCCGAATCTGTGTATCGGGTTTTACGCGGGGTCGCAGTGATGGAGTTGGTTTTCATGTATCTTTTGTATGGAATAATCGCCAAGCTTACTGAACAATTTTGTGGCCTCGTCTCGGGCAAGGGGATAATAGTCGTGCGCAGGCTGCGGCCTACGCGCAACCATGATCAACTAGGCTTCCGGCTAGGCTTGTGATTTACGAGTTAACCCATTGATAGCGTTATCCTGCCGCGCGTACAGTTTCTGGGCTTGCACTACGTTGCTATTGAGTCGGATTGCTAGTGTATTATTGTGATCTGCGTTGGCGTGGGTCGAGTATAATATCCTGTTTCCGAAATCGGTCCATCGCATGTTTGCGGGTGTTAGCTTCTCGCTACATGCTATCCATCCATTGAGCTCTGGGTGAATGAATGTCTGCTTCATTCATTTCTACCGGTATTGTGAGATGACCGCGCGATTGTTCGGAAATTGTGTTGTGCAATGTACAGTGGTCGGAAGACGCGCTTACGACGATTTTCGGTTATCCTCTGACATGTTAGGCTGCTAATCATACCTCAAATCGCGAGATTGTGTGTTATGGCCCTTGATAGCCGGAGGCGCGAGATTGCTGTGAACCCTGCGATAACATGTGATCTTATAAACCTGGCTGACCTACGCTCGCAATAATTGCTTAATGGCTTAGATTCCCGTTCATTAATCATCTTGCTCTCGGCATCCGGATTATGGCCGGCGTTGTAGTTAGGATTGAAATTGGGTGCAATTTGACTGCGCTGCAGGGAATATCTGTTAATTGCTGGGAAATATGTAGTATGTCGGACTGATCTATGTTCAACTCGTTGAGAAAACTTTATGGTACCAGCGCCAACAATGCACTGCTTTTCAAATACGCAGAACCGTTGCACTGAAGTCGCGCTCATTAATAGTTCCCTGGGTTGTTGTTTCATATTTATGGTCTTTCGTCATTTTAGAGCAGTCCACATTCGTCATAGGCTTTTAAAGGTACCGCTTATGCCAGGGGTGACCAACCTTTTCAGCGAAAGGGCCACATTCGATTGACGAACTATTGCGCGGGCCACTAGCCGCGCCAAGCGCGAAAATTTATCGAAGTTTACTTGACTATATTGCGAGCGTGCTGTATATCGCTGGGCTCAGTTTGCAAGGACCGGACTATTCGGCGCCTGAACAGATCGATATCGAAAGCTTCGACCAACATGCGTCAATCATTTTGTGCCTAGGTTTCATAGTCGACGGTCTTTCTGCAAGCGCAAACGCATAAGGTCTCATATGCTGAACAACACTTTGTCTAATAATCGCGAATATAGTTAGACTCAATCTGATACATTAGAAGTTCTTTCATTTTCACAAAGGGGTAACAATATTAAAAGCAGGAAATCAAGTGACAACATGTTGCGCGAAGCGTGTAGAAAATTTTTGCTTTTGATAAATCTATCACAAATGATTCTGCTTTATTGTAGTGTATGAAGATCTACCAAAATGTGACTGGTTCATGCATCTGCCAATGCGTCGGAACTGATATTTTGGTCATCACATCTCAAGTGTTTCGCCAGACTAATCAAATTTTTGGTTGGCCTTGCAAGTTCCCAATCGGTGCAATACATTTTTGATAATATTACTAATTTCGGAAATTACCTCGCGGGCCGCTCAAAACCTCGCGGGCCACGGGTTGGCCCTTTGGCCGGCCCTGGCTTATGCGGATTGAATGACATTGAGGAGCCTAGACAAACCTCAAACAACGAGGAAGAGATCCTGGATTCGACCCAAGTTCAAAATTAAAATGAAATCTCGCCAATACAATATCCATCAGTGTTGGGATCAAGTCACTACCTTCGAGTCACGAGTCATTGCGCATTTTGACTCGAGTCAAGTCAAGTCAATCGATTTTCGAAGGTGACTCGAGTCAAGTCAAGTCAATCGATTTTCGAAGGTGACTCGAGTCAAGTCAAGTCACTCAAATTTTGGAGGGGACTCGAGTCAAGTCAAGTCACAATTCAAGTCAAGTTGCCTTTTCGAAGTATGAGACATGCTTACGTCATTGCGTTTTGCTAGTTGTCTGAAATACAGATTGAGTGGTTATTGATCGTGGACTTATGATTGAATATAGAGTTAAATATAAACGGAAGAAGGCGCTTTATTGCTCACATATACGTAGAAATGCTTAACTACGCAAGTAATTGCATGGCCTCGGATTATAGTTACCAGCCAAAATAGAGAATAGAGAAGCGAATTGATAAGACGCAATATATTACCCATTTAAAAATTGATATGATACAATTCCAGCTTGCGCCGATGGTTGAGAACTATATAAACTATATTGGAGTTCAATTTCAATAAAACAAGAGGTTTGGTTAAGTTAAGAACAGAGAACAGAAATAGACATTTTGCTATTAAATTACTTTACTATACTAGTTTACGACAACGTAAGCTCTAAGCTCCGATCACTTCGTTTGCGATCAATTTATTTATGAGAGAACAATGGAGGCTCAGCAAAGCGCACGATCATTGAATGATTGGTCGCTCTCATGGGTTACACCCGCGTTTCGCGTACAATCCGAACATATGCAAGATTCAGTGATCTTTATCGCCACCGATTATTTGATGACTCGAAATTGACTCGTGAATTTTGCTCCGAGTCACGAGTCAATCCATATTTCTGATACGCCGAGTCAAGTCGAGTCATTTTAGCAAAGTGACTCGAGTCAAGTCATGTCATACGAAAAAGGAGACTCGAGTCAAGTCACGACTCGAGTCATCCCAACACTGATATCCATTACATTCAGGCTAAGAGGGATATATAGGTTGTAGGAGCGTCTTACGATCATGACCCAGTGCCAATGAGTGGTTTTCGAATTTTTCCCTGTCAGAAGCTAAAACAAATGTAAATAAACTACAGCACCATGAATAATAAACAGTAAGGATGGTGTGAACGTGAGGTTCACTTTCGCGTTCTGTGTGTGAACCTCGGAAATTTTGAGGTTCGCGTTCACAACAGAACCTTGTTAGGTTCTGCACTGTGAACCTTTTTCACATATTACAATTTTCACTTCATTATAACATCATTGGTTCACATTTATTGCATTTCAACTGCGAACCACTCTATGCATGGCGCTGGCAGCATAAACAATCAACACTAAACGAGCATGCACCTTGACAATCTCAAAAATTTTACTTGCCTTGTTACAAAAGTTTGCTCGAAATATCCAGCTTTCCGTGTGTTAATACACTACATGTAGTCAGCCAATGATACTTATTCAACCAATGAGCAGTGTTAGGATCAAGTCACTACCTTCGAGTCTCGAGTCATTGCACATTTTGACTCGAGTCAAGTCAAGTCAATCGATTTTCAAATGTGACTCGAGTCAAGTTAAGTCACTCGTTTTTTGGAGGTGACTCGAGTCAAGTCAAGTCAAGACACGATTCAAGTCAAATTGGATTTTCGAAGTATGAGTGATGATGCAAAGTCATTACATGACTGGTTGCTCTCACAAGTGACACCGGCGTATCGAGAACAGCCATCAGAACGTACATAAGATAAGTTGCTTTAATCGACGCCGGTTACTTATAATGACTTGAAATTGACTCGTGAATTTTGCTTCGAGTCACGAGTCAATCCCCGTTTCTGAAGCGCCGAGTCAAGTCAAGTCATTTTTGCAAAGTGACTGGAGTCAAGTCAAGTCATACGAAAAAGGTGACTCGAGTCAAGTCATGACTCGGGTCATCCCAACACTGCCAATTAGTGAGGTTGATATCGTTTTCTGATGAAAAAATCTAACAGGCGTACAGGTCAATCTTGACTTCATATGTTTACTGTATCATAATAAGCAAATCCGTGCAGCTAGGGTGTTGGCTACTGCTGTATAACCTATTAATGGGGTAATATCGGTAGCAAATATAGTGACCTGTTTTGCAGTCTCTGCTTAATACCCATGTATAGCAATACTCGGACGCCGAAGACATTGTCCGGTCTGGCATTGACCGTTAAGCCGGTTAAGGCATAATCTTATATTCCCTGGCAAGTCCTAATCGAAATTGTTGACAAAGCGACGGAAGTTATTGATTTTATGGGATTATTATATCATTTGATTGCCTCAGTTGATACATTTAGCGACGTTCAAAACGTCAATGTACTTCAGCATTGTGGCATTATGTGGCACGAGTCGTGGCTAGGTATTGTGTACATTAATATAGGCTATCACTTCATTGAAATATAGGGTTGAAATTAGCAATATCACGTCACGAGGTTCACGTTCGCGTTCACACAGAACATTTCCAAAAGGTTCGCGTTCACGCGAACCTGAACCTTTCAGAGGTTCACACCGTTTTCGGTATGGTACACNCAGAGGTGGTCAGTAACGAAGTACTTCTACTTTTTGAANTACTTGAAGTAGATTTTTNCTNNNCACACTACTTTTTAAGTAGNTATNATTTTAGACTACTTCTACTTCTACTTGACAGTTTTNAGTTTTGTAGGCANAAATAAGNNTAAAATACCTACTTACTTACTTACTTGTGAACCACCACTTCTACTTCTACTTGAGTAGAAATTCCGGCGTTACTTCTACTTCTACTTGAGTAGCGACGGTGACTACTTTGACCACCTCTGACACCATCCCTAATGCTTGCATATAATCACCAACGGTGGAATTCCCAGTAGGTTTCAGCTTTGTGACGTCATTCATATTCGCCACGTGACTATATTTAAAAAATGTGGCCAAAAAAATTCATCCTGGACACAACAGGGATATGTAGAACTCTAGGCCTAATCCCACGACCAGACTTCATCGATAGGTATTTACCAATACAAGTAGGCCTACATCCCACTTACTACATTTCACTAAATCGAATTTGGTTAAGGTACATGTTTGCTTCGAATTATTGAATTTGGACGTGGGATACCTGACTCGATCTAGGGTAATATAAATTTGACCCGTGCTTGGATATGGACTTCACAATAAGCGCTTCCAATATTTATCAACTGAATCGTGGATTGGTGAAAAGAACAACTCCCGGACCGTGTCGCGGGTTAATAAATAATATGTTACTGATGGAAATGTATGGTATGCAAGGTAAAACATTTACCGTGTGTTACGTGAGCATTGAGCGAGTGTGGTGTAGGCGATTTTCAATTACTGTCCGTTCAAGTGCATGTTATGCAATGCACGTCAAAATAGCATGCTTGTTTAAATGTCTTTTTCAAGAAAAGACATCAGATGTACAGAATTTTGAAAAAATAATACTCGCTGGTTCAAGTGAAAAGACACTAAATCGAATACTGATACACTATATATTACCCTCTGGTATTTCCATCGCTGAATCAAATGCGGACTGCGCTTAAAACTCCGTCATTCCAGTACTGTGACATCGCGCGGGAAGAGGACTTAATCATTATTGAAAAGATTCCACGAAGGTATGAATCGATTGATTGGTACAGGCTGTGTAGCTACAGAAACCGGTCAATGTTACCACAAATACTTACGCAGCATTCGAACCCCCCAGCAAGGTTCCATCTTACATGCGATAGAGAGAGAGATTTCAGTGCTTCGTCAACTGAATCATTAACAACAAACAAATTGAGTATTTAAAAGGGTATTGCCTTACTTACTTACTTACATACTTACATATACTTGCCTTTTTAGGAGGATTTGGCTTCTTTTTTTCAATAAATTGAAAGTGTCCTCGGAGGACGCCTGAATGTCATCTTTTTAAGGAATTTGTTTTCTTTTTCTCTGAAATGGATTAAAATGCCATGGAAAATGCGACTCCGACGCAGCGAACGTCAGAGTTTCGTAAAGAATCGGGTAAATGTTAAAGTGATGACTAATGACCTCTTATTTTTAATCAACGAGTACCCCGGTCGAAAAATTTTCAAAATCACCAATTTTCTTTTCCGGTGCTGGAGCTTTCAGAATTTATGAAAAGTGTCCTCTTTTAGGATCTCAAAATATGAGAGAGTGTAATAATTTCTTCGAAAAATTGAACTGTCTCCATCCAGCTCTATAATTTACCGTGGAAAAGGAAACTGATGCTGCCCTTCCCTTTTTAGACGTCTTAGTAGAGAGATCAGGACAAACGTTTTTAACGTCGGTGTACAGAAAACCTACTTTCACTGGTCATTATATTCGTTGGGATTCATTTTGCCCGGAGCGGCGTAAATTAAACCTCATTTCATCGCTCGTTAATCGCGCCTTGCGCCTCTGATCACCGGAAAAACTGTCCCGCGAATTGGATGATATCCACTTGATTCTCTCCAAAAATGGCTATCCGGACCACATATTAAAATGCTCCATCTCTAGGGTATTGAAAAAATCGGATACAGCTCCAAAATATGGCCCAGAAAAATGCCCGGCATTTTTGCACCTACCTTGGCTAGGTAACGTGTCTAGCCGTTTTGAAAAGCTTATTAAATCGACTGTTCACCGTTGCTATTAAAGCGTTAACACGCATGTAGTGTACACGACGAAACCCTTGTTACCCAACTCTCGAAAAGATGTACTTCCTGCCTTTGATGCAAGTAATGTTGTTTACCAATACAAATGCCACTGTGATAGTAGGTATGTAGGACGTACATCTCAAAGATTGTTTGAGCGTATTAAGCAGCATATCCCAAAATTGATTCGGTCAAAAACATGCGCAAATGATCGCACGGAGCTCGCACGTCAGTGCAAATTGGCTGCAAAAACAGACTGCTATGATGATTACCAAGCATATGCTTCGTCAATTGGTCAGCATCTGAGTGAAAACCTTGCCTGTGCACAGCACTATGATGACAATATGTTCACTGTCATTGCGCGTGGTAGGTCTGTGTTTCATTTAAAAGTGTTGGAGTCTACTATTATTCAGTTGAGCAAACCTATTTTATGCAGACAAAAAGATTTCCTCTATAACCTACAAATTTCTCATTAGTGCCAGTGTTGGGATCAAGTCACTACCTTCGAGTCACGAGTCATTTCGAGTCACTGCGCATTTTGACTCGAGTCAAGTCAAGTCAATCGATTTTCGAAGGTGACTCGAGTCAAGTCAAGTCACTCGATTTATGGAGGTGACTCGAGTCAAGTCGAGTCAAGTCAAGTCAAATCACAAGTCACAATTCAAGTCAAGTTGCCTTTTCGAAGTATGAGGCATGATTATGTCATTGCATTGTGCTAGCTGTCTGAAATACAGATTGATTCTGAACCAATGAACGAATATAGAGTTACTG
>ATSW01007312.1:0-13956 GCA_000444245.1 Botryllus schlosseri
ATTTGAATACTGTGTGGTTTAATTTATGCCATTAGAATAAGGCCAGCGGATTTCAGCCGCAGTCAAAGCCTAATATTGGGTGTGCACTCTGCACTTTATAGGTAACATCGAATTTTGATATGTTGTGAATCGTTTGCAACTAGCAAGGTCAGAAATATATGGAAATTCGCAATTAGCAGTCGTGTATGACATGTTCATTTTGTCGAATTTGTGCCGAAACAGCATTTGAATCACTTCGAAAGTGTGAAAAACAAATTTGCTTCAGCAACTGATTTCGCGAAAATATTCATTGGTTGATTTGTGACGTAGTAAAAATAAATGTTGTTACAGTACTAAAATCTAAAATTTGAAGAGGGCAACGTGTTCACGCTCTTACTTCCCTCACCCTGGCTATACAGACCAAACCAAGATCCAAGTAAAGTGGTAATATACGGTTGGGGTATACTAAAACATATATTCATACACAGAAAGCGATGGGAAACCCATTCAAGAATTCTAGCTGTACTCTGAGGCGTATTAATTTTATTTCTAAATTGAATGTAGTGAATTACACTTTTATTTAATGCTGCTCAGTGGATGTGTTGATATTAGGGAATGAGAAATTGACGGTTGATCATCACACAAAAAGCTATTTCCGTCAAGTCCGTCATATTTCCTAGCATGTTAAACATGATATATTTTAAACTCTCTTTGGACCCGTGTCCTCCTTTTTGTATCAAAACAATAAAATATGTCGCTGGACTCGCAGCTTGGTAAAATAGCCTTGCTGTTGAGCGAGGCTTGCGGTTCTTCTAAGATTCACACATCCTTGACCAAGTGCATGTCTTCGTGTTTTTGTTTACAAGACCGACTTACATTATGTCCCTTAAACACGGCAACCTGACCGGCACTAGCTACTCAAAAGAAGGGTATGCTTCAGACTTCAGTCAAACTAATACTTAGTGCTCCTAACCATCTTTGAAAATTGGCTTTCTTATTATGAGATTACATGCTTGTTCATCCTTTATGGGTGATCATGACACATAGTAATCATTAGCACTTATAGACGTGCTTCACAAATTGGGGGTGTTAAAATGTAGATCTCATAACAATTTGAAGTACAGACCATGTAATGCGTAATGTGACATTGTCGACAAAGAAGGTTTGGTTACTTGTGAATTCTATTGCTACGGCAGAATTTGCAGCATTGACTTAATTTTGAATCTGGGCTATGCATACGAGGTATACAGGATGCGTCTGGTATATTATTGATTAGACTTAAAAATAAACTTTTTGGTTTAGTTCATACAGCCTTTGGTTTTATTCTACGCACAAACATGAAAAAGTAGGGTTTATGTTGTGAATTCCAAGCAAATATTCGCGCGCCACTCGATAGATAGCTTCGCGGGCCGCACTTCGTCCAGGTCTAGTGTATCGAATATTCACAGTTCACACTCGTATATCAGGGGTGTTACACGGGTGGAAATACACACTCCTTTTACTAATAGTGCACGAAAAACTGCACAAGGATATGGTAATTTGATTTTAGGATATATTCGAAATGGGAATTCTTTACCGGATACTGAATCCAGTCTCCAATCTTTTCAAGCATGAAATGATTGGGGAACAAATTACATTGTAAAATAATTTTAAGTTCAATCGTCTGGGTACACAACGAAATCAAACAGAAATACTCTCACAGGAGTCGGGTTGAATGCTTGAATATTTCCTTGTTACCCTGCCCTGCCCATATTTGATAGAACGTGTTTTCAGTGTCGTGACGAAGTATCAGACTCACAGCAAAAACCGACTTGACACAATAGGACATGAGAGATTTTAGGACCTAATATGATGAGGATGATGACAATACACCATTTCAATCTGTCTCATTATTAGCTGTAATAAATGCAGAGGAGCTTTCGTTTTATTATCTAGGCGTAGTGAACACTGGGAAGGGCGTCAGCTCATAAAAGTTTGGGAAGCATTGATGTTGCTCAAATCTCAAAAATGGATTTGAAACAAGAATACCGAATACTTGAATTATTGCTCATTATTGGCCCCACTTTCCGATCATAACAGATAACCTATTCTGGAGCTCAACATTAAAATGATGGCATCCACTGGGCTAGGTGGAGTTTCAAGAGTCTGATCATAAGCGACATGTGCTTCATTATTCCACAAATAATGAGCAGTGGACCGGCATGTATACACTCTCACAAATAGTTCTATTCGCTGACTTTCAATTATGTGTAAAATAGTCCTTATGCAAGTGGTGAATAGCATAGGTCTGGATAAGCGATATTTTACTACTTAACATAAATAAACTAGTCATATACGCAAGTTTTCTATGCTTAATACTTTGTACAATTGAATAGTATATTCATATTGAAATGAGCGCCAATATTTCTGGCTGACACTTGTCAGGGGCAATCCTATTTATATAGACCAGTGCTTTTCAACCTTTTTGAGCTTCATTCGCACTTTTTTTGTAAAATAAATTTCATTCGCACAAACTAACCGAATATTGATATACAAAAAGAAGACGAAAATACAACATTTATTTGCTCAGATGTGCAACAAATTGACTACTATGTATCTTAAGCTATCAAGTGTCTCATGAAAAATGCTACTATTTTCGCTCGTTTTGATTTCAGCTATTTCACTAAAACCCTTCTACTAGTTAACTAGTGCTTGGATGGTCATGTCTTAAAGCAGGGGTCACCAACACGCGGCCCGCGGGTCGCATGGGGCCCGCGATGTCATATTTTGCGGCCCGGGATCTGTTTTCAGAAGAACGCCCAGTACTTAAATTCATTTCTGTTTAAAAATATTGTCGACGTTGTTCAAAATGTGCTATTCTCCCTTTAGAAACGCGAAGCACCCTCCTTAAACGTGAAACCCCATCCTTTTGAAATGGCCCCTTAGACCCTAATACTCGTTTGCAATTCAATAAGTTGTATTATCAGTGTTGCGCGCGGTCAAATAACGAAAAGCGTGATACCAATTAGCGAGCCTCGTCATTGTAACGTGACGCGAGCGACACGATCTCCCGCTGAGATAATTTCGAAATCAGGTCATTTATTGCCGCGCGCTCGGCAATCGTTGCTAGCCTGATCTATCGCGTCTCCAACAGGCCTAGTTCCGCTGGCTTGAATAATCACATCTGCAATTGGCCGTGTGTGCACGATATCATCGCTGGTCTACACAATCGCATCTGCATTGGCTTGGTGCGCACGATATCATCACTGGCCTGCACAATCGCATCTGTAATAGGCCTAGTATACGAAAGATATCGCTAGCCTAACTACCGCCTCTTGGGCCTACCATACTTGGGCCGGGGCTACATAAGACGCATTGGTCAGCGCGAGTATTTTATTGTTCGATGCCGTGATAAGCGCGGGTATTCAATTGTTCACGACTGATCAGGCAGTCGCTAATTAACAGCTCTTTCGGACTCGTCGACAAGCTTATCATACACGTATAATCATCATCACGAGGATGTTGTATAATCGTTATTTACGCATGTACTTAACCCTAATGAATTGATGCTATATTACCAGGGCCGTAACTGCCGCACCCCAACCCCAATTTATGCAATATTTTCAAAAATATTTCGCGCTAGGCGCAATTTCAAATCGCCAAATATCTTGATTATTGGGTGCTCTTCCCCCAAGAAAAAATACGCAAGATTTATAGAAATGGGCATATCGGCGTTGAACATTACCGCGGCACGAAGCACAAAGACATATAACGTTTTATACCATGAAACATGCGACTCCAAGAAGTGTGCCAGAACGATCGCAGCGAGACAAACACACAAGACAAATACCATCCTGCAGGAAAAAAATTATATGCCATTGAAGAAATATCAATCCGAAACCGTGTGATCTTTCAGTCTAGTACGTTTGAGCGATTCTATATTTTTGATATAGCAGACAGGAGGTCACGAAATAATATCATGTAACGAAGTCATACCAACGGGTCCGCCCGCCCGAAGATGTTCAATCATTATTTACGGACTGTACAGTTTCAAAGACACCTCACTCAGCTCTACCGGTAAAACTCATTACGTGAGCAGAGAGGACAAGACATTGATAGCAATATATATGCAATTCCCGATCTTATTGACCGATTTTATCATGAATTATCGAAAATTTTCGCGCTTAGCGCTGGCTCACTGAAGTTCGGTTTATCACCATATGGGGGACCAGGAACAACGTTTTGGGGGGCTGACGAAGTGCTGTTACGGTCCTGTATATTACTAAATTCGGTAAAAATCGAACCCGCCCCTTTATTTCAACCACCCTCCCCTTTTTTCGGCTGGCTTCGCCGAACAGACAGATAGTCCTGGCACAGTGTAGACCCAAAATTATACCCTTTGCGATATATACTTTAATAATCCCTGAAAGGGTAAAATTTGCGTTACTGTAACTTGCCAATAGCAGTCTGTAATGATAGTATTTACTACTGTCGTCATGCCTAGCACTAATCGAACAGGTATTACGGAAGTATTGATGATTGTTTAGCGAAAGTAAGCAGAAAGTGAATTTAACGTCATTTTCCCAGCCTCTGACGGGCTGCTATATGTCTGTCACTACACCAGCTTCCAAACCAGGGTTTTCGTTACGTAATAATTACAGTGCGAAAATATCAATTCACTACGGCTTGTGAGAGCTACGACTAATGGTGCGTCGTAAGTTAAACAAGTTTTTACAATTGCGTCGCAACAACTAAAGTTACACTGCGCTTGAATTTCGTATTATGTTTATTTGAAAAGTAATTATTATTCACGATTTTCATTCGCACTCATCCGGGATTTTCATTCGCACCGTTCGCACCATGTTCGTCATTCGCACTGCAATTTTTTTCATTCGCACAGGTGCGAACCGTCACACAGGTTGAAAAGCACTGATATAGACTATTGCAATACGGCAAAACGCATGAGATTGTTGGGCAATAGTCATACGCAAGCCGTGTTAATTTTGGCATATTTCCGATTTTATATTTTATAGTTTTGGCATTGTCAGTAATTTGTATTTGTATACTCGAATTAACGATGTAAAACACTGTATATTTTAATATTTCATAACAAATGAGAGTCACAAAACGTACAGTATCCACTTTTTGTCATCAAACCACGATGGGAGTTACTTCTCGGCGACTGATGCATTTTGCACTGTGTAAGTGCATGATCTGTTCAATTGGTCATTGATGCACCTATATCACGATTGTCCAACGGGACACATTCTGTCAGTGATTGCACCATACGCTGATATTTTCATTAACAAGTTCCAAGTAAATGGAATGAAATATACACATTGGCCAAAATGCTGCATGGGTCGTGCGTGTCGGCTATACATGAGGTATCCAAATGCACGACCAGTAACAACAGGAAAATGCCTAGTCATTGATCCACATCCCTAATTGTTGGATATCAATTACTGCCCGGTTGATCAATACACAGTATATCGTCAATCCAGATTTCAGTACTCAGCTTTTAGGCATCGACTATAAGATGTTTATTCACACTACATGTTACCCTTGGACGGTTGACTGCGCTCTTCCGAAGGGTTCACGCACCTCAGTTTAGGAATTTAAAACACACTTGTTTTGTCGCTTCACGCAGACTCATTTCAATACTTGTTGACATTTCTGTCTAAAACTTTCATAAAATCTAGATTTTCATTTTTTTATTTTTGGCAGCTTTGGCATTTGGTTCCCGAAATGTCAAAAATAACACCGCCTGGTCATACACATACCATATTTTTTAATGGCTCCCGAAACACCAGTTGCGTGCAAAGTCATGTTGTTGCTATGAGTGATGATGTTCACGATGGCATCAACAGTGTGCGTGACAATGTCAGCCTTGCAGGTAGTCAAAGTCAATTTTCCGAGTTGCGAAGAAAATAGACATGTCTTTGGCAAGCTCTGGATATAAGTCAATGTAATTAACAATCTATATCGTAGTTTAGGTTATTGTTCAAGATTGCGGTTTACATTTGTCTCTATTCAAATTGTATATGACAATCACTGTTGTTGATATTTCAGAGTACATGACATAAAACAGAAACTATAGCCTAACAAAAATTCAAATAAGATCTGATTGGTAGCAACCTTTTCAATGACAAATCAGAAAAAGAATTTGAACTGCTTTATATATATTTTTCAGTCAAATATATTCATAGTTCTTCAGGTGCTGTTTCCATAATATGTCGATGTTACAAACACAATGCTGTAGTTACTGTATTCAACGGTACATGATATTCCTAGAAAATCATATGAAATTTTCAAAAGAGTAAACGTTGGTTTATACAAGTTATAAGTTAGGTACAATTTACGTTACGTACAACACCGATTTGGCAGCTCGTCTGTTTAGGCGTTGTGCTATCAGCGGCGTTGGCAGATGCTTCTGGTGATCTGACTTCAATATAACAATTGGTTGAACGCCTTATACTTTCGATCAACCCTCGCTGTGCTTGGTCCAGATAGTAGGTTTCGATGCCAGGGCCTGATCGTGAATGTTTTTCCACCACTATGCCAGCCACGATGTGATTGATCACCAGTTTAGCTGAAATTACATGAGATATTGCACGGTAAAGTACAGGTTCAGTGTAAATGTATCAGCAGAGCGTTATTCGCTTATGACAGGGGTGGGCAACATACGGCCCGCGATGGCATTTTGTCCGGCCCGCGGACAGATTCTCGTCTTATATGATAATGTGGCCTGCGGCCCATCAGTCTGCCGAGATATCCCACTTCTTGCTTACTACGTCAAATTTTAGTGACTGTGTGTTATTATATCCTGGTGTGCGCACTGCGCAGCGTGCGAGAGTGGAGCTTACGGGCAAGCTCGTTGAAGCGAAAAAACTTGCACTGTCAGCATTAACTATGTACTCATCCTTAATGTTATTGGTGGTAATCATGGTGTTAGTCGTCCACAATGGTCATTTACACCAGGCCGATATTTCTTATTTTTCATTCCGTAACCGCCAACTGCTGGTAGCACGGCACACGTCCAGGCTTTTGTGAGATACAGCAGAGATACAGTAATCATGCCGATGAGATGGCGAGGAGGAGCCTAGATAAAGCTCCAACACTTAGGTAGGAATTCTGGAGTCAGACTCGAACCCACAACACATCGGTTTTGTAGCTGCGGATTATACAACTACGCTATCTCGCCACCTACTAAATTGGCGGTACAGGGCTTATCGAACGTCTTAAAATCATAATTTAGGATGGCACCTTGTGTTGATTGATGAGAGAGAAACAGATATGGCGGTGCATGTATGACAGCGGTTCTCAACCTGTGGGGGGACGGGAAAGTATCTAAAAGTGGCGCGAAGTCCCAATTAACTGAAAATTTTTCGCGCTCCGCGCGATTTACCTCCAGCTTATGGTCATTACTATGTCTAGTGTACGAATTTCATATTTGAGAACTCTCTCATCAATAGCCATAACATTTAATGCCATCAAACTACCCGTTGGGATGGCTAGCATTCTAATTTATCTCTTTAGTATATCATGATAAGGAAGGGGGGCGCAGAAGTTTTCACTATCCAAAAGGAGGCGTGTTTAAAAAGTTTGAGAACTACTGCTGTATGACAACACGGTTCTCAACTCCTCATTGTCATCGTCATTATCGGCGAGAAATCGCTTGAAATGACATTGCTCTCATTAAAATAGATTCTTTAAATACGATTTATTCCTTGTATCACTGAATAAATGGGCGAATAATCTATCGATTAAGCAATCCGGCCCGCCAAGTGCTTAATTTTCCTATATCCGGCCCGCCGACTAGAGAAGTTGCCCGCCCCTGGCTTATGACATAAGACACAATAGTATTGAAAGAATTATCAGAATGTGGACACTATTTACCACTAATAATTACAAATACTAGTATGTAAAGTAGTACGATTATACACAGTCTTCAATACCTGCTCGGTAAACGGGCCAGTGAACAATTAATAACGTCAAAAGAGCGCATGCTCGACAGGGTTAGTGTATGCAGAATTGACGTAACGGGTTAGATAAGATGAGATGAGTTACAATAAAAAGTAGCTTGTTGGTAAAGGGAACTGATTGTAATTGACAATTTTTTTAAAGTTGTTCAATTCCGAACAATTCCAATATGCAAGGGCCTGGTTTTGTTCCTCTGTATATATTTTGCTGGTGATCCATGTTAATAAGGAAAATCACTGATCACTGATTTGACTAAATGAAGGCAATACCTTTTTGAATACTTTCTTCTGTTCCCTTCAGGGATAACTTGCCAGTCAGCCCATGCCGCTTGAAATGTTTGAGAGCTTTGCGTTTTGGATTATCGACGTTGAATTTTTCGCAATAATCTGCTACGAAATTGGCTTCACAAATGGAAAGTTGAACAGTGGCGTCGCTGTTTTCATGAACATCACAGAACATTTGGAATTCATTCTGAATCCATCTGCCTTCGACCTTCTTAAATCCGACGATGTCAATGCATTTGTCATCCTGAATGCAAACCACATTATATTTGTATGTATTGCTGGTAATAACAGTGAAAATAATGCAAGCTCGCAGAAATCCAGATCAACAAACAGATATCATTTGGGTCAATGTCACTGAGTGGATACAGGACGGTCATGTGAGGATATTTGAATTGATCACAGGCCAAACTAGGTGACTCGAAATGTCTAATGAAAGCTTGCCAATAATTTGAATCTGAATACCGAAAAACTACCTTTTCATATACAATAAAATCTTCTTCGGCTATCACATCCCGCAAAAACTTTTTCCACAATCCCCATCTGGTTACGTCAAGGCTCGGTACCTTAAATTTTGATACCCAAATAAGGTTCTTGATTACATTGACTGCTTTGTGATGGTCCGCCAAACATCTTGATTTCATCCATACATGGCCATCTTTGACTACGAATTCGGCTGTGGAAATTTATTTTCTTATAGTATATCTTAGTAAAATGTACTAATCCCATAAAAGTCATAATGTGCAATAATTCAATATTATTATGTTGCATCCTTACAATGACTTTTAAATTCTCAATGTGATTTTCAATATAGTTACCCTCCTTTGCTCCTAATGAGAGCCTGTCTGAAACAGGCATGTCGAAGTCAGTTTGGCTCATGTGATCTTCTGATCGAATGCGATCCAGATAAGTAAGATGATGGTGAACTGCTAACTCGAGATCATCACACATGTTTGGAGTGCCATGCTTTATCATCAAGCCTATAGGCTCATGTTGTAGAAACATAAAACTGTTGATCACAAGGGCTTCAATACGATAACCATATATTCGCAAACAAGCGAATTGATGAAAATCAAATTATCGATGAATTAAACTTAGTTGATATCAGTAGAGCTCCTAACCCAGTAGCTTTCAAAGGGCGGGCTACAGGAGTAATTTGAGGTGGGCCACAGAAGCTATTTCAAAAATTGCAGAAATAGTGAAAGTTTATTTATATTTGTTATGTTCATATATTCAAAAATATATTCATATGATCGAATTATACGTAAGCTATACATAAAGCTTTACATACGACTGAGATGAGATGTAGTGACACGTATGGATTCACAATGCACAAGTAGAAAATGGGAGTGGAAACGGCGGCTTTTGTCCCCCGGCTATGACAACCTACGGCCAACGGCAACGAAAATAACTTTGATTATATATTAACTGGAAGTTAAATAAATGGAAGTAATCAAGTAGCCTATTCTGACAATGTCATGCGTCGTATGCTACAGGACATTCGAACTCAAAGATAGCAACAAATAATCTTTGGTGTATTCTAGAGCAGTGGTTCTCAACCTTTGTCACCTCGATGACCGATAAAATTTCAGAAAATATTCGGCGGACCGGTGGACTTTCAAAAATTTAAATAAACCCAAATTGTAAAGAATGCAACCGCATTTTGCGAGTAGGGGAGATGTGGTACCGATGGATCAAAAATTGCAAAATGATCTCTGGCCCTCAAAGCTTCAGACGAGAAGAGCGAATCTTTCGCTGTCTCAACACTTTGATACAAGCTCTACCTATCGCGGACATTTATATGAGTATCCGCCTTTTCAAAAAAACATTTAGAAACGTTTAAAATTTGTTGTTCGAACGTATGATCGGTCCCCACTCGGTGGGTCCAATGACACACGACCCGGGGACCTATGACACATATACCCTAAAAAACTCAAATGTGACTACTTTTCTTGCTCAGTATTATAATCTAACCTACAGCAAGCCAAAGAAGAATGTTTGGTCGCAACTGTCAAAAAATAGAATAAATATTAACTCAAATGTTGTCATAAAATCACGTTTCGATTTTGGCTCGGGCTTATAAATTTGAGGGTACATACATATTGTCCGAAAATCGACAGTGTGACTTCCAAATACCTCGTTATAGCGATAAAACATCATATGCAATTATTGCATAAAGATTTTCTGTACGTAGACATGTTTCATTTGTTTCATGATCAGCATGCTTGATTATTTTGCTTGATTTGGCTATTGTATCATCGGTCCCCACCCTACGAATTTTATACATGAATCGAAAAAAAGTCCACTCAAGCAAAGTACTGAAAAAAATCTTAGGTGCCATTATATAGCCTGATACAAGCCCTACACTTCACAATAAAAATGATTGCTGGTTGGTTCGTGTTGAAGGTTACAAAGAAAAATGTATATGTCGATGTAAATTTAGTTTACACCCCCTAAAACAAAAATTATCTGTGAGAGACCCCATTGCTCGCGCACGTCGAATTATTTTGTATGTGAGGAAAGATTTTGCCAGCATGCAATTGTAGACAAGTTCACGGAGTGTAATCATGGGATTACTATAGAGAATTTTCAAAGTATTTTCGGTCCCAGTGATCCATCGGTACCACATCTCCCCTAGTCGGTGTCGATCAAAATCACTGTATCTTGCATATGTTCGAACTGTTCGCCAAACGCTGGTGTAACCCGTGAGAGCGACCAATCATTCAATGATCGTGCGTTTTACTGAGCCTCCCTTGTTCTCTCACAAATAAATTGACCGCAAACGAAGTGATCGAAGCTTACAGCTTACGTTGTCGTAAACTAGTATAGTAAAGAAAATTCTGTTCTCTGTTTGTACCTTAACCAAACCTATTGTTTTATTGAAACTGAATTCNAATANAGTTTATAGNCNTCGATCNTTGGCCNAGGTTCGAATTGTNTCATATCCATTTATATTATAAATGCGTAATGTANTACATCTTATCAATTCGTNTNTATTCTCTATCTGGGCTGGTAACTATAAACAGAGGTTTAGCAGTCCTACTTATATGTGAGCGATANNGTGCCTTACTTGNGTATATATTTAACTTTATATTCGTTCATCGGTTCAAAATCAATGACCACTCAACCTGTNTTTCAGACAGCTANCAAAATGCAATGACTTAATCATGNCTCATACTTCGAAAAGGCAACTTGACTTGAATTGTGACTTGACTCGTGACTTGACTTGACTTGACTCGACTTGACTCGAGTCACCTCCAAAAATCGAGTGACTTGACTTGACTCGAGTCACCTTTGAAAACCGAGTGACTTGACATGACTCGAGTCAAAATGTGCAAAGACTCGAAATGACTCCTGACTCGAAGGCAGTGACTTGATCCCAACACTGTAGGCTAGGCGTGTCAAACATACGGGTCGCGGGTGACATCCGGTCTACGAAGCAATTATGAGTATAGGTTGAAAAATGCCTGTTTTTTCCAGCACTTCTATAACAAAAGATAATATTTTTAGTAAGAAATACTTTCACGTTAATAATCACGCAATACAGCAAATAGCGAAATTATTGTTCAATGATCAGAGGTCATATTGTAACCAGCTGACTGCGGTATTGCGGCTTCACTCTAGGCACCATTAGGCACAAGTCGGTGACATTGACATCGAATTCTGAGAAGGTAGAATAGTGCACACTCAATTAGAAGTTTTCCTGTCGAACATCGACAAAAAACTATTTATTCTCTTAGGCGAAAATGCCAATGCAAAACCATTGTATCCAGGTTCCATGGATAACATGACAGTCACACTATTTAATTTTTTCCCCGAAAACGTTCCTGGTCTCCTTGGAAATCCGAATGGTAATTTGGTGAAAAGTAACCAAATTACTACATTTAAATTTCGGCGTTTACCTTGTATTTCTTACGACGTATACGCAGAGTCAACATTACGACTGAAACTTAATGGAAGAATAGAAATATGCCAACTTTTATCGTCGGTAATGCCACTGTTTTAGCGATTTATAGCTATACCTTTTTAATCGGCCAATCATTGCCTTTTTCCGATTCCGTTGTTTGGGAATAAAAGTATTGCTAGCATCGCGCCTCTCTGATAGTATAATGCAGATGTATAGGCTCCATAATAAAGCTCGCAAGTGACAACAAATGGTATGGATATTTAGGTAACATTTTGGAATCATTTGAATGGAGCGCCCTGCAAGCGATCAAAATGTTTGAATCGTGCCCGCGACCCAGGTTGAGTTTGACAATAAGTGTTGTGCATCATATAAAATTGGACCTGTTTTTATCTTTCGATCCATTACTTCCTCGATAGCAGTCATGTTCACGATCGCTTGTGGGCCCGCGGGGCCGACAGGTCCTGGTATTCCTTGGAGACCGATATCCCCTGGTCTTCCGATTGGACCAATGGGACCGGGTGGCCCACGAATTCCTGGGGCCCCAGCTTTTCCGATTCTAATCGGATTGACATCGCTCATCGTGTCCTCTCTATCGCACCAGTGGTCACATTGCTGGCAAACGATCGATTTGAACGAGGAAGCGCCAAAATTTGGTGTGGCATCCAGTTTATGGCTCAGAGCGAGCAGGAATAATATCTCGAGTAATATCATCTAAATGAGACGACAGCTAAGGTATGTGATGCCATAGCGAAACGACGATTCTGTGGCTTAGTTATCAGTAGACACACGCAGTCTCGGGATTACCGATTATAATCTCATACAGGACCATGGCAGTACTTTGAATTTATACCGCCGGGCTCAGATTGCAAGGACAGGACTATTGGACATTCAATATCGAAGAATCCAAGACCAATATTCGGGGGTTATTTTGCCAAAGGCAGTATTGCCGACGATATTTACGGGGCCATGAACTTTGCGCAATCCCGCTCTAGCCCTAATAACTTATTGGTTTTTCCAGTCACAGAAATGACCAGCGCCGAAATGTTGGCACCTACCAGTACCGCAACCATTGATTGAAGCCCCTTACCTAGACAAAAATATCTAAACTGCCGATTGAAGTCGTACAAGAGGTTTGGTTAAAGTGCATACCGACCACAACAGTGGTTCCCAACGTGGGCGATATCGCCCCCCAGGCGGTGATTTTTAGAAGCAAGAGGGCGATGATGTCAACTGGGCGGCGATGAGGGGGCAAATATGTTAGAACGTCCTGTCAGATACCGTGGTTTTCCATGTATAATGCGCCTGCATGTATAGTAAGCACCCTAAAATGGCATGTAGATTCTCGGAAAAGCCTGTACCCATGTAGCAAAAGTGTAACAATTATAGTCACAAGAAGTCACTGTTTCCGTGTAGCTTAGTGCAAACAGGGCCGTAACAGCACTTCGTCAGCCCCCCCTAAAAACGTTGGTCTTGCCCCCACCCCATAGGGTGATAAACCGACCCCCCCCATCGTGTTGATCGCTTTTGCCACAAAATCAGCCGTACTGTTTAGTGAGCCAGCGCGAAGTGCAAAAATGTTCGATAATTAATTATAAAATCGGTCAATAAGATCGGGAATTGCATATATATTGCTATCAATTTATTGTCCTCTCTGCTCACCAGTGTTGGGATCAAGTCACTACGTTTGAGTCACGAGTCATCTCGAGTCATTGCAAATATTGGCTCAAGTCAAGTCAAGTCAATCGATTTGCGAAGGTGACTCGAGTCAAGTCAAGTCACACGATTTTTGGAGGTGACTCGAGTCAAGTCGAGTCAAGTCAAGTCAAGTCA
>ATSW01007314.1:0-19268 GCA_000444245.1 Botryllus schlosseri
CAGGATGAATTTTATTTTTTCAAAATTGGACTTTGAGGTCAAAAGTTACGCCACTGTGCTCTTGAAGTGCTCATGAAACTGCAATTTCATCACTTCACAGTCTGAAAACCAAAATCAAACATCTACGAACGAATTCTCCTTGAAGCAAACTTTCATTTAATATCGTTTTTTTCCAAAATATTTTATTATGTTTTCGAGCAATCCGCAGTCTAAATCGTGTAACATCTGACTGATTTTGGATTTCCCCCTCAATTTAAACTTTGGCCCTAACCTACAGGGCATCAAATTTCACTTGGAAATGTGGAAGATCAGACAAGCTTCCGATAAATCCATTGCCGTATCTCAACTGTCGTCCATCAACTAGCCAGACCTTCTTGAATATTTCATTGATAAAACCTGAGATTTGCAGACCCGAAATGAGCAGGAAATTGTCAATTTTCCAAGTGGCGTAACTTTTGACCCCAGAGTCCAATTTTCATAAAATAAATTTCATCCTGTATCAGATTAGCTCTTCTGTGTGTGTACCAAATTTCAGGAGATTTGAAGAGGTAGTGATGTGAACATCGGTTGTCTGTGTGTGGAATGGCCCCGGAGTAAAATTCGGAAAAATGGTAAATTTTTCCCAACTTTGTGGTTGGTTGACTAAAAAAGGTCAACTTTCCGGCTCGAGTCCCGAAATATAGTTTTTCTCTCATATTCTCCGTTGGTTGACTACCTGCGACACTTCCGATGGTACCTTGAATATCCAGCAGTTAAGTGGAAGGGGCGGTCTGGTTCTATTGCTGAAAAAGCTTCATACTCACATTGTTTGTCTCCAACGACCACACGGAACGTCCAACGCAATATCTTCAGGATGTTTATGCCAATCTCACAAAAAAAACGAGTAGCAACTGCAGTTTCCATTTGAGGTTGTTGCTGATGATCAGCTATTAACCAGACGAGGTAATCCAGGCTTCCCATCGTTGACCCAATGGCAACTATGAATTTACTATGTATGCTCCATAGCTGATATATGAAGAGCTTCTTGGAGGTACTCGTAGCTGATATAGGTAAAATTTCGGATCCATTGAGTCACCTCTAACCATTAATGAATAGCGATAAAATTGTATACAGTGTGTTTTTTAGCTGAAAGGAACTTTTTGGTAGGGTCAGACCAACAAATTTCCAAAATTCGTTTTTTAAGGATCACTGCAATGTATTATTACCAACGTTATTGAACAATTTGGCTCTTTTAAACACAGTTTGGCCTTTTTTCGACACTGTGTGGCTCTTTTTCTCAAAAGCTGTCTGACAACCCTGTTCAGATATATTATTGTCATAAAGGTACTTTTCATTTTATCCTCTCTCTTCGGTCTAGATGATCGGCAGAATCTCCATCATGGACGTGACAACATCTTCGGTTTAATGGGTTAATCAGTCGTTATTCTGATGTGCAGTGTACTTTATTTACCATAGCGAGACTTATCATTTCTCGGTTTAAGACATCGCCCCTTCACGATCACAATCCGCAAGCCCACCCAGTTATACATGTAAATATTAATAAGGAGCAGCGATGGGCAACCTTTTACACACGTGACCCAAATTTGAGGGAAAATGCAATCACCAGGTACGTGCGACCTCATATTGATTACCAATAAGGAGAAAAGCATTTGAAGGAATGCGGGAACTTTAAATATTGGGACTTACATTACTTATAGGCACAATAATTAGTAAATATAACGACACAAAAGTATTCCAAAATGATTGATTTTAATATGAACTTGATTTAATCAACACAAATTGTCAACGTTTAATTTGTATTATTAATGCGATAATTGGGCCTGTATGCTCTTCACCAATTGTCCGCGACTTGACTTTACATAAGCTCAACCAGTGCCGTCGTATGGAGCAACTGGGAAATTGCCCAACATCAATTTATGTGCTCGAACTATGCTTTACCATTTAAGGACGCACAACCGTCAATATATATCGACATTACGCAAATCGCAAATCGCGTTACCGTGTAAATATATCAAGGCGTGGCTTACATTACACGTGGTACTAGATATTTGTCTTTTTTTCGCTAAATTGAAAGTAACCTCGGAAGATGCCTCAATGTCCTACTTTTTGGAAATGTATCCTTTTTTCAGAAAAAGTATTGAAATGTCATGAAAAAGTCGAATTCTAGGAATGATTGGTAACCAGAATTGCACAAAAGTGGGTAATGCGGGGTTCGATGAAAATATCGAGATTTTTTTAGTCAACACCCCAAAAGTATCGGGTTTTTCGGGTATCGGGACAAACTGCTGACCTTTTTTCAGTTTTGGTAGAAAAATCTTCGAAATCACCATAAACCAAAACCACCACCGTAATTGACTACTGCCTGATTTTTGTGTAATCGTGATCGTAATCGCGTGATACAGAAGTAATCGTAATCGCAACCGATTACATTCATGAAGTAATCACCCCATGTCTGTTAGCAATGTCTTTCTACGAACGATAGGAGATACCAATCCAGGGATGGAAATATGTAAAATTGAAATCAAAATGTCCTTTCAAGCATGTCTGAAACGCGCTGTTTGTTCAGCTATGACTGTTCTCGGGAAGTTCATATCGCTGCCCGATTGCAACTCTCATTGAACCCCTGGACGTCCTACACATGCTCTTTAGATTACATTGAATGCAATCAAATACTCACTGTAACACAGATTATCCTTGTATGGGGCCAATCGGGTAGGTAATAGGCACAATGGATATTTATACTTCCAGTCAGAAGGCCATCCGCGGCAGTAAATCGCTTCGTCATCGATGTTGTCAACCAGGCCTACATGTGGCTCGTCTTCGCCATCCCTGAGCAGTATGAAGAATTGAAACCGGGGACTAGCATTTATCACTCATTCAATTTGTCTACTGAGGGAAGGCTTGGGTTGAATTAGTTTTTATGTTCTAATACGTGTTATTTTTTAATTATTCTTATTCAATAATCTGTTTTCCATATAGCTTCCAGATGATTTCCAATATTTATAATATGATAATATACTTCAAGGAATTTCGTGCTGCGTTCTAAATTCTATACGGTTTCAAATTAAAAATGGAATTGGAGGGAAAAATTGTCAGCAGCCATCGTATTTAATCTGCAGCGATAATATTTTATGCACACTGGCACACGAGCAATTTCTGTGATGTCAAGGTTACTCGTCTTTGCCTGTTAACCTTTGCAACATATATTCAACGTATTTCATCAGTATTGAAATTTCTGGACGCAGCCCCAATCTTAAAGTCCCATTTCAATTAATATGTGGATAACATATGATGCATCACATACTTTACTTCAACATGGAGAAACAGCTTGGACTGACATTGTCACCAAAGAACGTAAAATTGAAACACTGATAGAATATGTCAGCAATCCCAGTAATTATGTGGAATTCAAATCAGCAGCCGCATGAATCGATGCAATCTTTTGAAATAGTGTGATACCTCTTTCTTTTGATTCGAATTCATGCCATAGCATAGTATTGGCAAACGTATGTATAAATGATGCTACAGTTCGCGGCGAAAGTAGCATGTAACTTTGGGTGATTTTTTTCCGAATTCTCCAAATTCTATTAAGTGGAGTCAAGAATGTATGACACGAAATGACATTATAATGTAATACAATGAATCAGGCCTTAGCGTAGTTTTTGTTTTGTGGTATTAATGGGTGTTTCTCGACTACTATGGTCATTTCAACTAGGCCGATATTCATCATTATTTTCCGTAACTGCCGACTTAGAGCACGGCTCATCTCTATTTTTTTTTGTAAAACCCCGCGGATAAGGTGACAAGGAGGAGCCTCCAACACTTGCGTATCAGAATTATGAACTCGACCTCGGTCGGACTCGAACCCGCACCCATTGGCGTTGCAGCCGCGGACTATACCGCTGCGCTATCTCGCCACACGTGACTTTAGAACGCCGGTGATAGCTTGTGCGTGATAGGAAATAATACAAGCAATTGGTATGAACTACGACATTTACAGGATGAATTAACCGTCCATAATAGTATTTCGCATAGACATGATCGGTAACAATAACGAAATGATATTTCCCTGATGTGGTTGCTGCAATATCATTGTCTTCGATATTCGTATGTCTATTTATATGAGGATATTGCGTTTGTCACGGAATTTATTTGCCTCACCAAAACCCTTGGTATATAGACAAATCAAAGCGTATAGACATTAGATTAAGTGAACGTATTAACTGATACCGATACACCCCGGTGTTCACGCAGAAAATTACCAAACGATCGCCACGCCTGAGATAGGTTCATGGCGTGGTAACTTCAATCAAGACATCTACTAATTGAACAGCTCAGTTAACGATGTTACCGCGCATTATTGACGAAGATGTGATACGTACAAGCAGTCTTCTTCGCCATCGCAAAACGATTTTGCGAGTAAACATCTTGACCCATGGTCACAAGAAAATTCATCACTGGTGCATGATGAGCCTAAAAGAAAGAAATTAAATTCATATGGTTTAGTCTATAGACAGTTGTGGCAAGAAAATCAATCAGGGCGACATATGATGCGGTTACAGACAGATATCTTAAGCCGATTGCAAAGTGTTGTGCAAGGATGCATTACGTAACATTGACGAAAGTCAATAAAGAAGCTTTGAGGAATGTGAAGTAATAAGTAGTGATGAACAATCTATTAAAACTTTACGAGTAATTGTGAAATGTTTTGAGCATTAGATGCGATTTAGGATTTCTATTGTGACACAACAAAGCATATGATACGCTAACTGCTAATAGTGACTTGTTCTCATTTTTTCATAGCATTCTTTTGATTTTCGGAAGACCGCCTAGTAATAAAATTATTTCGAAGAGTCCACCAGACGAAGTTTTATGAATGGTTGGGAACCGCTGTTATCAAGTATCTCGCTGGCAACCGTTGATCAAGTCTGATGTCACTTTGTTGACCGTATAACACCCCGTCCTTTCACCCGATCTTGTTGGGCTTCCCAAATAAATTCGGAGATAGTCCTCAGAGCCCATGTAGACACAATCCCAGACCATGGGACGTATAGGGCGTAGGGGTAGGGGAGATGTGGTATCGATGGATCAAAAATTGCAAAATGATTTATGACTCCCAACTGTTTCACCGATAACAGCAGATCTCTTGCTGGCTCAACACTTTGATCCAAGCTCTACCTACCGCGGATATATTCATGAATATCCGCCTTTTCAGATAATATTTGAGGGCGTTCAAAATTTCTTCCTCGAACGTATAATCGCTCCCCACCGGCTGGGTCCAAAGGCACACGACATGGGGACCTATGAGACATACGCCTAAAATCACAGATGTTTAAACTTATCTTGCTGTGTACTTTATAATCTAAACTATAGCAAGTCAAAGAACAATGTTCGATCTCCACCATAGAAATACAGTATACATATTACCTCAAATTTTGGCATAAAACGACGTTTCGATTTAGGCTTAAACTCACACATTTGAGAGTACTTATATAGTGCCCGTAAATCGACATTTTGACATCCAAGATAGCTCCCTTTATCGTTAAATATCACAGGTACCTATGACATACAACCTCTCTGTATGTAGGCGTGTTTCTTTGTTGCATGATTAGTTAGTTCAACTATTTTGCTTGATTTGGCTATGTTATCATCGACCCCCACGTTATAAATTTGGTATTTGAATTGAGAAAATTCCACTCACGGATGGTATGGAATAAAGAAAATATGTACTGTCATATAGCCCTTCAAGCCCTTCAAGCCCTTCAAGCCCTTCATTTCACATTAAAAATGATTGCGGGCTTGTTCGCGTTGAAGGTTACAAAGAAAAATGTATACGTCGGTCTACATTTATTTTCTACCCCTCAAAACAGTGAACGTCTGTCACAGACCCTATAACTCGCGCAGGTCGAAGTTATTTGGGTATGAGGAAAGATGCTGCTAGCATGCATCTGTAAACAACTTCACGGAGTGTAATCATGTAATTATGATCAACAATTTTTCAAGTATTTTTGGTCCCAGTGTATCATCGGTATCACACCTTCCCTATAGCAAACTATCATACTGTGGGAATATAGGCTCATGATCTCGCATCGCATCAGCGCGTTTTCTGGTCAAGTCCGTAGCTCTGTCAAATGCAAGTCACTTTATTATCTACAAACAGAAGAGCATGATATGTTAGAAAACGTCTAGAAGTCCAGTTGAATTTTCGACGACACAAGGTTCAGCTCAGATTTTTGTCGACTTTAATTTCACTACCAGTGCGATTCAACAATGATGATGGGTCCGTATTCAAATCATTTTTATCACTGAAGTCAAGATTAAACTGCCTTCGTTTACACTAAAATTTAGCGTGCTCCAACGTTCGCACCATGTGTTATGATTAGGCCTACTTCTACTGCAATGTGGGATATTCACCTTCACCTACGGCAGACATTGTTATTTCTGGCATATGCCCAAAAGCTGATTTTATGCATTTTCACGTTCTATTTTTGACCATTCTGGCATCGCCATGAATTCATATTTATAGACCCGAATGGGCCCTGCAAAACGCTCAAGGCTGGCCTTTCATATCAAACGAAAGTCACAAAACCGGCAGTATTAATTTTGTGCAATTAAACAGCGAAAATATCCAAACCGAAATTACAACGGTGTTGGAGAGCAATTTCACCTAATACACATATGAATGCTTTCGCCATAATTCTTTTCAATATTCGATTCGATACGCGTGCATTTACACAGATCATAATACCACTAATGATATCAATAAAAAAATGGATGCTGACACGTTTGGATCATAGCCCGAACGGTTAGAAATCATGAATGGCTTTAATATTCAATATGATATGAAGAAATGTCCACATCCACGGAAAAATAGTGGAAAGGACTGAATGTAGGTATGTTAGCCTACGTACAGAGGGGGGTTGCTTCTTGGTCACTTATAGGCCTTTCGCACTGTGCATGTTAATTGATTGTTGTTGTTTGCGGTATCCATGGTGTTTGTCAGCTACTATGGTCCTTTTCACCAGGACAATTTTCTTCATTATTATGCCGTAGCTGCCGACTTGTAGCACGGTTCACTTCTAGGCTGTTTATAAGATGAGATGGCGAGGAGGAGCCTAGATAAACCTCCAGCACTTAGGTATGAACTCTGGAGTTGACCTCGGTCGGACTCAAACCCACAACCCATTGGCATTGGAGCTGTCAATTATACCACTACGCTATGTCGCCACTATGTCCATGAGCGGAACTATCTCCCTATTGTCCAACCTGACACGGACTATTTGTGATTGAACCATGCAGACATCCTCAATACCATGTTAAAAGCGAATGGAATTATATATACGCATTGATCTGAATGCAGCATGAGTCGCGCGAGGCGGCTATGTGAACCGAATGCACGAGCGGTGAAAACAGAGGAATACCTAGTCGTGGAGCTGATTCCCAAATTATGATACTCATTCATGGATTCCCAAAAAATGCCGATTGCTAGCAATAAACCTGCTTTTACGGACCAGGATCGTCTACTTCCTGATTACTGGTTATCATCTACCAACCGATCGCTGGATTGATAAAACCACAGATTTGCCGTAAATCCAGATTCCAATACTCAAATTTAGCCCCGACCGCAAGTCCTGAGATCTATATTTGCCATTCAAGGTCCGCGATCGCCTGAAGGGTTAACGCACCTCAATTTTGGAGTACTTGGTTGTATTAAGACAAGCATCCATTTGTTGGACGCTGGGGGATGCGAAGCCCTAGCGGTACAACCAATACTTTCCAATCACTATTACTACCCAGGACGAGTATGGCCACCAGGCCTTCATAGTCCGACCGGGATCTGGTACCGCATCGACGGGCCAGTATCCCGGGGCACAATCATGGTTGCAGAGGGATAAGCGGCCGCAGACGCCCCCTCTAAAAGCGTGCTTGTGCCAACTGTTTGAACCTCTAACCAGATGCAAAAAGAAGGGAAAGTAAAACAGAAAGCAACCTTATGGGTGCTTTTGAGTCCAACGACTCGAAAGTACCCTATTACGGGCGCTTGTGGCACATAGTGCTGTGGTGTACTGCCACAGGGCTGTCACAAGGGTCACGGAGGAGGTTTACTGCGGTTCCTCCAGACCCCTGAAAAAAAAAGACAACGCACCTCAATTTTGAGTTTTTCTTCACCAACTTGTTTTGTCGCTTCATACAAACTCGTTTCGATACTTGTTGACATTTTAATCATAAACTTTCAGGTAATTCTATATTTTCAAAAAGCCTTATTTTTAGCATTTTCAAAATTTCATGTTGGGCAGTTTCGGTGTCTGGTTTCCCCAAATGCCAAAAATAACAAAGCCTGCTCATGGGGCCTCACAAACAGACATTCACCACTTTTAGTTATTCACTTAACACAGGGGCGGGCAACATACGGCCCGCGTGCCGGTTCCGGCCCGCGAAAGGATTTTGTCCGGCCCGCGGACTGTTTTACGTCTTACATGATAATGTGGCCCGCGGCCTCAGTCTGCCGATATTCCCCACAACTTGCTTACTAGGTCCAATTTCAGTGACTGTATGTTGTTATATACGTGTGTGGGCACTGCGCAGGGTGCAAGAGTGGAGCTTACGCGTAAGTTCGTCGCAGCGAGAAGACTTGCATTATCGGCATTTACGATGTACTCAACCCTAATGTCGTTTGTTTTAATCATGGTGTTTGTCGACTACAATGGTCGTTAACACCAGGCTGATATTTCTTATTTTTGCTTCCGTAACTGCCGACATGTAGCACGGCACACTTCTAGGCTTTTGTAAGACACCGCTTATGCCAGTGGTTGCCGACTCAAAACGGGTCGCGGGCCACTATTCAAATTTCGTAGAGGACGCAGGCCACGTGAATTCAATATCGAGATTAAGTAGGCCATACCGTTGAACAACGACGCTATCTCGTCACCTACTCAACCCTAGTGAATAAATATATTTGTAAAGTTAGGGTACTGGACTTATCGAACGCCTTAAAATATTAATTAAGGTTTGCACCGTGTGTTGATCAGAGAGAACCAGACATGGTGGCGCCTGTTTGACAACGCTATTCTCAAATCCACATTGTCTTCGTCATCATCGGCGAGAAATGGCAGTGAAGTGACGTTGCTGTCGTTAAAATACATTCATTAAATACGATTTATTCCTCGTATATGTGGATAAATGAGCGAATAAATCGATTCAGCAATCCGGCCCGCCAATTACCTAATTTTCCTACATCCGGCCCGCCGACTGGAGAAGTTGCCCGCCCCTCTTAACACAATTCTGTACATCGGGCCACATCAAACCAGATTAGTACCAAGGAGGCCGTGGTATAAATTTATGGCTGGTATCGTAGGGAATTTGAAGATAAGTCGTTGGGGTTGCTATGCACGGTAGTGTCGCAATTTTCCGCTCTTTTCGTGAAAAATACTCTGGTCAAATGTCTCACCATTGCAGAATTGATTGTATTCCGGTTTGAATGCTTCCGGAAGAATACACACTCTCGAATGACCGAAGAAGGGACGTCTGTGTATGCGACATATAGTTACGTTGTCATCGTACGTAGCACTGTTGTTCCAATACTGCTCATCCGATTCGTCTCTATAAAATGTTGCGAAATGAAATATTGATATACCGACCCTGTTTACTTTCTGTAACTGTACCCATTAGGGTTGGTGTGAACGTTAGGTTCACATTCGCCTTCTGTCTATGAACCGTAGAAATCTAGAGAATCTCGTTCGCAAATGAGGCGTAGTAGATTTTGCGCTGTGAACAGTTTTAATCTAATAAAGTTTTTCACTTCATTAAAACATAGTTGGTAGAGATTCATTGCACTAGAAGTTCAAACCACTCTCCGCAGAAAGACAACAACATGAAACGACATACAGCACTAAATCTACAGAGGCACTATGCCCATTAAAAAAAACTATTCGTTTTGTTTGAAAAGTTTGCTGGAAATATTCAATTTTCCGTTAGGGAATCTCTGCTGTGATCTCGGACCGCAATTGTACAATACCAAATACCCAGTTGGAATCGTGTGCTTCTCACTACTGAAGGTTTTCCTGGTACGTTTGGGATATTTATGATATTTATTACTATACCAACAATCCTGATCGGAGGTCAAGAAATAACAATATGCAACGATGTGAATAATAAAAACCGGAAGATCTGCCCAAATTTTTCGAAGACATTCGTTCCATCAGCTCTAGAAACGGAATCCCAATACTTTTCTTAACATTTATACTCGCGATTTCGGAGCATGCATAGAGTAAGCCTGCGGGGACGTTCTGCTTCAGCAACTGGTAGCTTGATATACACCATGTATTAGGCTTACTATGAATCGGTGTATTATTATTATATTTCAGCATTTTGCCCTGAGTCGCCGCTTGGCCGCTGGGAAGCGTCATTTATCCGGTGCTCTTCAACCTTTTTGGTTGCAGTACACCCTACTCAAAACTCTAACACCCTATATTCAGATATAATATACCGATTCCACACTAATCCTAATCGAGGGGTATTCAAGCTCTTTGCTATACACGGCCGCATTCGGATTACATGTAGCCTATAGCATACAGCCGCATCCTAGCGAAGAATCGTTGTGACTCATCTGGACGTCAAATACTCACATCAAATTGACTGCATGGGGTAACCTTGCACCGTTGATAGCCCACGTGGGGTTCTGTGTCATCAGTGATTTCATTAGAATATACCTTGTCTATAAAATTTCAAATTGTAGAGGCAGAACATTCCCGCACGCTTACTGAATCTGCACCAAAATTGCGAGTATAAATGAAAGATGAAGTTATTGGAATTCGGTGTCTGGTCACGAATATATCATTTCCAAGTTCCTGTGATCACATTAACAGGACGGGTGTCTTCGAAAAAATGATTTGGATTTTTCTCTGGTTTCTAATGTTCACAATTTTGCATAATTTAATTTCTTGACCTCCCACCGGTATATAACAAAATGTATTGGAATCGCGTAAACGTACCAGAGAAACCTCCATTCGTGAGACGCTCACAATTACAATTACATTTGAATAAATTGGCCCAGAAAAGATTCCACTTCTAGTTTCTTGGCAAAATAATTTGAAGCTATAGATAGTATATTGGCCTGATTATATAATGCATCTCTTACGCCCTGATGTGTTGCTTCGTATCCCGACGGGTTCCACGAATCCCTTGGTTAGAGAACTGTATCTTCGGCGGAGGATCACGTGGTGATACAGCTGTGGGGCGTACCACTATCTTACTCGCCACCGCCGATAATAACATGGATAAAGAGACCGAAGATCACCAAGGATGTGCTTAACTATCATGGGGTAACGGGAAGCCCATTGTTCCACATTGATATGATCAGAAAGCTATATACTCTACGAAACGCAAGCTATGACCTTTTGATAGGGAAGGGAAAGACGTAGTTTATCTTTTTCCTCGATTTTTTTGCAGCATATTCACCGACTCATGCTACACATAGACACGATCCGCGCATATGTATACTATGAGTACATGATGTAGCCTACATATGCTGCTGGACAAGGAAGGTGCAGATATAGCCTGGAATTGCTTTCCAAGTCTTGCACCAACTCTCCATGCTATCACAGTAATGCATGACCTACCGATCAAGAAGCCGGACGCTTTGCCATTACGCCATCTTGTCGGTATAATGCTATTCCCAATGACAGCTTGATTGTTTGTTGCGTCCGTGGTCGTGTCGAATCACGGCGTCACGAGTCACAAGGCCTTCTCACAAGCACTTCTTCACATAAGAACCAATGCCCACGCAGTCTTGCTTCAGTCAGGATATTGTGGTACATTGGGCACGGTACCATGTAAATGGGCCGTCTACAACGGTAGACCTCACAAGTCACACCAGCGTATTGAGAACAATCCGAACATCAGTAAAGTAAAGCGATTTTTATCGAAAACGATTCCTTGATGACTTGAAATTTAATCGTAAATTTTGTTCCGAGTCACGAGTCAATCCGCAATCCCGAAACACCGAGTCAAATCAAGTCAAGTCATTTTTGCTCCGTGACTCGAGTCAAGTCATACGCAGAAGGTGACCTGAGTCTGACTCGAGCCAAGTCATGATTAAGAGTCATCCCAACACTGCCGCACAGATGGTCAATGATCAATGATAGCAAGAAATATTGATATTTTCGGAATCAGCGCCGCCACATTAGCAAGAATCAATGAAAATTCGAGGCCAAACTAAAATTTATTTCGATTTTGTAACGCAGTTTACAGTATGTGGATTGTTGCATGAACTATATCTTAAGGTAGCGACAATAGATATTCACATTCTAGGTGTCGCGATGGAAAAAATGAAAATAAGGCAGTACAATAAATACGGTTTCATAACATATGCTTGATTTGAAATCCTTACAAAATAATCCCCGTTGCACTTCGTAATTAGCATAATACTTACGGGCAATGAAGCATTCCGTCACAAAAATCCTCTCTTGGGATACAAAGTGATCCATCCGAGCAACTGAACTCACCCGGCGCGCACGACGAGCCTATTGAATAACAGAATATGTTGTTATTATTGTGTAACTTGCAGTTTTTACCTTGAGACATATGCCTTTATCGTATGTGTTTTGATTCTATCCCAGAAATCGAAACAGACCAAGGACTCACTCTGTACACTACTCGAGCAACATGTACGCATGGTATGCCTACGTATAGATCTCGAGGCCGTTTGCACCATGTCTGATGAAACTATGTCCCTATTGGAAAACATGACACAATCTTATGAGTTGTTGAACAATGAACAAGCATACAGTTTACAATTGCAAGTTAAAGGGGAATGGAATTTGGCATCGTGCACACCCTGGATCAGTGGTGGTGGCTAGATGCATGGGCAATGAGCATTGATAACAGGATAATACCTAGTAATCGTGCTAAATTTTACAACTAGGGACCGCACACATATTCCGAAATATCTTGATTACTACTTTGTCGCGCAGAGATCATCTACTTCATCATCGCTTAATATCACCTACTGCCTAATCGCTGGATATCAACTATTTTCTAATCACTGGATTGATCAATCCACAGATTGTTTGTATATCCAGATTCAATCACCGGACTTTTTGCCCTTTTAATTAACCTGTGATGGACTCATTGGATAATAGTCTATGGACCCCCGAAGGATACACGGACCCTATAATTCAGGGATTCTGCTTTACAAAATTGTCGCTTCATACAAACTCCTGCCCAATCTTGTTGACTTTTTTAAATCAAAATCGTTCATAAATGCCCATTTTTTCAAATGTCTTATTTTTGGCATTTTAAAATTTGTATTGTTGGCAATTTTGTCATTTTATTCCCGAAATGCCAAAATAACATGGCCTATGCGAATGACCATCATTTTAAAAATTGGCATGGCCGGTTTTACGGACCGCCGACTGTACGGTCCCTGATCCCCTTTCCTAGATTCTGAGCTGTTATCATTTATGGTATTCATGATGTGTTTTTTACTGCAATGGTTATACTCACATGATCCCGTGACCAGATTCATGGCATAATTGTTAGGATTACAATCTACGCGCCTTGTCGAGATACTGATTTAGTTAGGATCTACGATTTCTCGATTTTGTGACTCTTTTTTTCGTGTTTAGTAGCATAGGAATAAAAAATAGCTCTAAGTGCGCAAAGGTATAGGAATGTAACAAAGAAGGTTGTGAACCTGTGTTATACGAAGGAAAATAGTCTGAGGCTCATAGCTGGCTGTCAAGTTAATAGCTAGCGATACCGTACCGTCGCATAATGTCCGTTGGTATGGTAAGAATCTCTCTGGCAATACACAGCGATAGCGATAACTATCATAACCATGATCATCGTGACTTCGGCATACAGTGACATTATCGCCTTGATGTAAGCTTGTGTTATACCGCGGTGGTTCGTCATCTCCATCTCTAAAAATATTGCATGCATAAATATAAACTCATCTTTTATTTCCGGGCTCCGTATCAAAAATTTTCACCACGTAACAGCATTTGTGTTTCGCTCGATTTTTTATGCAACTTTACGTTTTAGGGGGCGCTAAGTTAGAAAATCTAAATATTTTCATCCATACTTTTCAATTTATCACCCGCTTGTTTTGACTCAGATATACGTAGTTTCAATGAGGTTCGTGTAAAGCAGTAGTTCTTAACCTTGCCTCCAGCGCCCCCCAAGGGGCACTGGTAATTTCTAAGGTGGCGGAAACCCCCAGGGAGTGATGTGGGGGGCGCTGGGCTCAGGTGGGCGATATGGGGGCCGCTGAAGAAAAATGGTTTCGTAGTAGATGATATAGTAGTAGGACATATCCTTAACGAGTATTCGGAGTAAATTAACATTCCACAAAACCTTTCAAATCCCGAATTTTTGGTCGCGCTACACGACGATGTTTGCTACATATGTTTTCATAATTGTAGTGGGTTATTATAATTCATGTAAAACGAAATGTGCGTGTCTTTAGATCACTAATTTCCCGTTAAAACACTGCCGTCGCGCTTACTGGGGTTATTTTCAATTAAATGTTTCGAATTAGGTATTATGTCCCGCAACGCACAGTGTTTGAAAATCGAAGAAGGGGCACTGTATATTATTTTTGATAGTAAGAGCTCCTTGTACATAAAATAAGTTTTGAAGCTTTGTGAACGATATCAATATTAAATATACTTGTATTTGAGAGGAAACAAAATTAAATCGTGAGTATATTTCTTCATCGTATCATCAAGGATGATACCATCTAGTGATGTGCTTCACAACCTTACATGAACGTTATATAATATGAATAGCTTTGTTTGGAATACATTAATGCTAAAATTATAACTGGGTACAGCAATAAATTCAATGTGACTAGATATATGCATCCCATTCTCAGCTGACTCACTTATAGTTACACACTGCACTAAGACAAATCCAATACCAATAATTTCCCCATATTGCCAATCGCAGACGTGATTTCGGGATGGTACGAAACACAGGGTATGAGACTGTACCCGATTGTTGTTATAACAACCTATATTTGACCCTAAATATACCACACACAATTAATATATGGTTTAATATAGTCGTATGGTCGTCGAGCGTGATTAAAGCGTGAAATATTTCCAACACCAAAGTCCCGAAAAGACCCACTGGGCTTTGACCTCTGACCAGGACCGAAATTGCTGCAACCCAAACCCCTAATCGGTGAGCTCGAAGTGTGTCCTAAATTAGGTTGGTGAATGAACATAAATTACACATAATGTTTTGACGACTCTCCCCACGGAAGAGAATGCATAATTAGAGAAAATAAAAATCGACATTTCGGCGTCGGCCATTACCACGCACTGATGGACGAAGACATATGGAGTTACGGTCGAGGGACTCCGAGAACTGTGTCAAAAAGATCATCAGCGAGAAAACCTCAGCCGAAGAAGATTTCCCTTATGTTGACCGTGAACTCCGATGTATATAAGTTTAATTGTCCATAGGTGCTTAAATCTCTCGTGCCGAATTCTCTTGCCGTCGCAATCTGAACTCCGCAGTACAAATAACATCCATCAGAGAAAATTATTTGCCAGTGCAAAAACACTAATTTTGAATCGTGTGCTTACTTTAGTTCAATACGTTTGTGCGTTTCAATACGTTCATGCGTTTCAATATCTTTTGACTGTATAGCGGACAAGAGGTAACAAAATAAAAACATGTAACGAGTTAATTATACCAACGGAGGCGCCCGAATATGTTAATTGAACATAGCTCAATTAATTAATTACGTGGCCTACATTTTCCTATCCGACAGCTCACTCAGCGCTACTGGTAAATCTGATTACGTGGGCTGGGAGGATAAAAACATTATAGCGGCATTTATGTGCAATTAGCACCTTTCATTCATACAATATAGAAAATGTTGGGGCCCAGGGCAACCAGGCCAGAGGCCACACAAACTTTGCTGACCATCGACATCACGCGACGGGGTTCTCGGGGGGTAAGCCCTCATAAGTTTGGTTTATCAAGCTATGGGTGATCAAGACAATCGTTTCGTTGGGGGAGGCTGGGGGCGGACAAAGTACTGATACGGCTCTCCTTCTTACCCATTGTCTTTAATACAGTCCTTCCAATATGACTTGAGGGGGGCACGGGAGCACGATAAATATTGAAAGGGGGCGCTGGCGGAAAAAAGGTTAAGAACCACTGCTGTAAAGTAATTTAGACCAACAACAGCAATCAAATATTTTTACTTGGTCGATATTTTTACCTAAAAACGGAAGATTCTGGCTTAAACAAACAAAATTTTGACATTTTTTGACCTAAAAAGACTTAACTTTGACCATATTCTGACCTCATTTAGGTTAATGTTTTCCTCATAATGTTAGAATTGTACTAGTTATCTTGATTTCTAGTTGGAACTACCTGTCCTTGAGACGTAATTTGGCCTGAAAATACTTTTTGACTTAAAAATGACAAATTTTTACATAAAAAAAAAACATTTATTTTAACGAAATATGGACCTATGAAGAAATTCCAGGAATAGTTTCATTACCCATTATGGTGGGAATAATTACAATTTGTGGTAGTAAAACGAAACATACTTTCCTTTATTCTCAGGTAGAAAGTCTCTGTCCCTATTGAGTAGCTGGCCAAGAATAAAGAAAGTACGTTCAACAGCAGCAGTAGTCGGCTGGCAACACTGAACTTGTGCTTGTGACACACCGTTGTTGCTTCATTCTCACGATGCTGTCTACTACATCACAATTTTTCGTCATGCAATTCTTCACAACAGAGCGAATACCCACGCAGTCTTGCTTCAGTTAGGATACTGCGGTACGTTGAGCACAGTACCATGTCAACCTATTTGTTTCATTTGACCATTTATGATTCACAATTAGTAGACAGTGGGCCGTCTACAACGGTAGGCCTATAGAGTAGGCCATAGGCGTCGATTTTTATTTTTGCATGGTGTGGCGGCATGCGCGTAGTCAGAGGGATTCGAAACCCCCTCCTTTTGAAACGCAAGAGCCCGTCCTATGGAAATTACCATTCTGATGCTAACATTCAGTTGCAATTCAACATGTCGTATTAGCAGTGTTACGCGCGGCCCCGATCAATTAGCGAGATTCGTCTGTGCATGCGATGCGATCTCCCGCTGAGATGAGTGCGAAATTAGGTTATTGATTGCCGAGCGCTCGGCATTCATCGCTGAACTGAGCAGTAACATGGCGCAACAATTCTGGAACACGAAAGATAGACAAGAAGTATAATTACAAACGCGTGCGGTCAATCAGTAGGCTAATTATCTCTCGCCGCCAACACAATGGGTCTTTACTTATTGAGTATCTCGCATCGCGACAATTGTTTGCTGATTCAATTCCATTGTTTCTCCACGATGGCATTGTCTGTAATAAAGGCGAAAGTCACCTTCCTTGGCGATTTTTTTGTGTTCTGGTGCTCTGACACTGTTAATATTTAGATTTTCGGAATCAGTGTGACTATAGCATTTCATTGATTCCAGTTATTAAGAATTCCGAGCTATTTATGATGAATTGCATTGTTGTAGATGAGGCACGACCCGCCCGNGCNTCACCTGTGCCTCNCCTCTCCTTTCGCGCTGTATTTTTGAATNATAATGATGCAAATTGATGATGTTNGGTGAAAAAGANGTTCCAATTTANTTATTTATGAACATCNATGTGTAACATCAATATAATCANCGACTCATGGAGGGGTTTCACAATTTTCANNTACNCATCCAGACGACAGGTGAGGCACTGCCTCACCTGCCTCATTGGACCGCACGTCACTGTCGATGACTCATTTCGCATACAAATGATTCTCGCTAATTTGCAGTACGCAGCATCGATAATACGAATTGTGAAAAGGACGGGATTTTTAGTTTTAAATGAGAAACTCACTGGCTACGCACGTATTGCTTTACAGACAACGCACTGGTTATTATCAGCCCGGGGCCTACGGCCGACGTAGGTCCCGATCAGCCAGTCGAATTTGATCGTGAAATGGTCTGTTTTTAATTATCGAGGTGTTATTACAGCAAGAGCAATTTGACGCATGCCGCAACCTTATTAATGGGAATACAAATCCCGATGGTTTGAGATTCGATCCGCGATATGGTTGCGCCCGATAGAGTCCGTCCAGCAATGAAGTTTATTGGGACATAGAAGGTTCCGGCTCAAACTAATCGAATAAATTCAGAATTTGCGCCACAGAGAATCTCCTGTTACATCAATATTTGACAACGTAATTCAACACCATGTACTGGACAATGCGCACTATTAATAGAAAATAAAACAATGACAAGTGACATCGAGTGAATACGAATGTATAAAGCAGACACGAATTAGTTGCCTATATGATAGAAAACGAGAAAGCGCGCATCTAATCAGTAATTCCTCAACTTGCGTACAGCACAATGAGATTCCTAGTCTGACATCGCGACACATGTTTGCTCATTATAACGACGTGTGAGCTGCATTGCTGCATTCCCCGATAAAACTTGGCAAAGCCTTGTTAGAGTAATGAATATGCGCACGTTGCGCAGGAATGACTTTTTCTTCGCAGACATAAACAAACACACTTTTCAATTTCGCGATCGCGCTCCAATTGAAACGACAATCACGAAACTAACTCAAGAATTATTTTGTAAACGAATATGCGCGCAAATACAACTTAATTGAGAATAGTAGAACTTGAATTCATTTATGTCTGTTCAAGAGAGGAGATGTTGTTTTTCAGCGCAAGCCTGTCGAAATCGACGCCGCCAATGAGGTCGCTTCGATTGTAAGATTAGTGATTAGTGATTACTAATAACGGATCACAATTTATTGGGGCGTTTTAAGCAAGTATCCAATTATTCACGAGCGTATCGGTTAATGCTGCGCCATCCCGCCACCCCGTAACTCGGCGCCTACTTAGTATGCTACAAGCTATAAAATGTCGAATGAATGCTAGGTTCAGCGATAGTGCAAACACCTACGATACCAACGATATTGCTGGTTTCGAAAAAAAGTAGAACTTGGAAAATATGTTGACAATTTTTTGAGCTAACGCTACAATTTTGACCAGATTTTGACTTATTTAGACATGTGAAAAAAATCACCCTAATTATTACCAAATACATTGCAGTCAGTTTTCATTTGATATGTTAATATTCAATATTCGTGAACGTAATATTGCGCTATAATTATTTAATATTATTAGTATACATAACTGATTTTGAAGCGTGTTAGGTGCTAAACCTTGCTTTTCCCACTGACCTCTTTTGATAAAGGAAC
>ATSW01007315.1:0-24611 GCA_000444245.1 Botryllus schlosseri
GTAAAATAAATTTCATTCGCACAAACTAACCGAATATTGATGTACAAAAAGAAGATAAAAATACAACACCTATTTGCTCAGATGTGCAACAAATTGGCTACTATGTATCTTAAGCTATCAAGTGTCTCATGAAAAATGCTACTATTTTCGCTCGTTTTGATTTCAGCTATTCCACTAAAACCCTTCTACTAGTTAACTAGTGCTTGGATGGTCAGGTCCTAAAGCAGGGGTCACCAACACGCGGCCCGCGGGTCGCATGAGACCCGCGATGTCATCTTTTGCGGCCTGGGATCTGTTTTCAGAAGAACGCCCAGTACTGAAATTCATTTCTGTTTAAAAATATTGTCGACGTTGTTCAAAATGTGCTATTCTCCCTTTAGACACGCGAAGCCCCCTCCTTAAACGTGTAAACCCCATCCTTTTGAAATGGCCCTTCAGACCCTAATACTCGGTTGCAATTCAATAAGTCGTATTATCAGTGTTGCGCGCGGCCAAATAACGGAAGGCGTGATACCAATTAGCGAGATTCGTCATTGCGCATTGCACTGCAAATGTAACGTGACACGAGTGACATGATCTCCCGCTGAAATAATTGCGAAATCAGGTCATTGATTGCTGCGTGCTCGGCAATCGTTGCTAGCCTGATTTAACACGTCTCCAACAAGCCTAGTTCCACTGACTTGAATAATCGCATCTGCAATTGACCGTGTGTGCACGATATCATCGCTGGTCTACACAATCGCATATGCATTGGCATGGTGCGCACGATATCATCGCTGGCCACACAATCTGCAATCTGCATCTGCAATAGGCCTAGTATACGAAAGATATCGCTAGACTAACTACCGCGTCTTGGGCCTACCATACTTTGGCCGGGGCTACGTAAGACGCATTGGTCAGCGCGCGTATTTTATTGTGCGATGCCTTGATAAGCGCGGGTATTCAATTGTTCACGACGGATCAGGAAGTCGCTAATTAACAGCCATTTCGGACTCGTCGACAAGCTTATCATACGCGTATAATCGTCAACACGAGGATGTTGTATAATCGTTATTTACGCATGTACTTAACCCTAATGAATTGATGCTATATTACCAGGGCCGTAACTGCCGCACCCGAAACCCAATGTATGTATTATTTTCAAAAATATTTCGCACTAGGCGCAATTTCAAGTCGCCAATTATCTTGATTATTGGGTGCTCTTTCCCCAAGAAAAAATACGCAAGATTTATAGAAATGGGCATATCGGCGTCGGCCATTACCGCGGCATGAAGCAAAGACATATAACATTTTAGGCCGTGAAACATGCGACTCCAAGAAGTTTGCCAGAACGATCGCAGCGAGACAAACACACAAGACAAATACCATCCTGAAGGAAATAATTATCTCAAAAAAACTCATTACGTGAGCAGAGAGGACAAGACATTAATAGCAATATATATAAGCAATTCCCGATCTTACTGACCGATTTTATCATGAATTATCGAGATTTTTCGCGCTTAGCGCTGGCTCACTGAAGTTCGGTTTATCACCATATGGGGGCCAGGACCAACGTTTTGGGGGGCTGACGAAGTGCTGTTACGGCCCTGTATATTACTAAATTCGGTAAAAATCGAACCCGCCCTTTTGTTTCAACCACCCTCCCTTTTTTTCGGTTGGCTACGCCGAACAGACAGATAGTCCTGTCGACCCAAAATTATACCCTTTGCGGTCTATACTTTAATAACCCCTGAAAGGGTAAACTCTACGTTACTGTAACTTGCAAATGGCAGTCTGTAATGATAGTATTTAGTACTGTCCTTGTGCCTAGCATTAATCTAACAGGTATTACGGAAGTATTGATGATTGTTTAGCGAAAGTAAGCAGAAAGTGAATTTACCGTCATTTTTCCAGCCTCTGGCGGGTTGCTATATGCCTGTCACTACACCAGCTTCCAAACCAGGGTTTTGGTTACGTAATAATTATAGTGCGAAAATATCAATTCGCTACGGCTTGTGAGAGCTACGACTAGTGGTGCGTCGTAAGTTAAACAAGTTTTTACAATTGCGTCGCGACAACTAAAGTTACACTGCCCTTGAATTTCGTATTATGTTTATTTGAAAAGCAATTATTATTCACGATTTTCATTCGCACCACCTTCGTCATTCGCACTCATCCGGGATTTTCATTCGTACCATTCGCACCACCTTCGTCATTCGCACTCATCCGGGAATTTTCATTCGCACCGTTCGCACCATATTCGTCATTCGCACTGCAAATTTTTTCATTCGCACAAGTGCGAACCGTCACACAGGTTGAAAAGCACTGGTATATATGATCGGGAATTGCATGCATATTGATATCAAATTTTATCCTCTCTCTGCTCACGTAGACAAATTTACCGGTAGAGCTCTCATTCGGCTTGAGATCGTCGCGTGCGGACCTCTTGCTGCGCTTCCTAACTGAGTAGTCTGAGATAGACAAGCGCTCTATAATAATTAGTGATCTACAACGCCAGTTTCGGATGGAAGTCTCTTGCTCTGGCAAACGCAAACTGTCGCGTGTTTCTACGGACGTGGGCAATAGTGATAGTGATGCTCGTGCTTCCTTAGCGAAAGTCTCTGCTAAGGATTTTGCTAGTCAGCCTACGAAGCAACCTTCTAGCACCCAGGAACCGGGATTGAGCGAGCGACCTCAGGATGAAGCAGGTCAACAACATAGTAGCCAAATGAGAGTCGTTGTATCAGGTGAAGGCGTTTCGTTGAAGCGTCTCCATCCTACAGTAGTACGTAGGGCACTCTATTCATTGATCGGCGAATATGAGGGACCTCGTCCTCTTCGGTCGGGAGACCTTCTAATCACATGCACCAATCCGAAACAGGTTGAAGCTCTCCTCCAGTCTGACTGCTTGACAGACAAAGTTTCTGGCTCTAAAATTAACGTAAAAACCTCTCTGTACCACGAAAAATCATTTGCTAGCAGAGCTGTCATTTCTGGCGTGCCCCTAGATATCAAGGAGTCAGAACTTCTCGACAATCTTAGCGGTGTTGGAGTATCAGCCGTAAAACGCCTCAAGAGGAAAGTCGACAAAGGCTACGACTCTTGTTCCGCCGTTCTCCTTTACTTCCGCTGTGACAAAGTACCTGAGAGTGTAAATTTCTTTTACCTTCGGTTCTGGACTAAGCCTTATAACCCTCCCCCTTTGAGATGCTATTGCTGCAATAGGTACTGGCACTCTAAAGAAGCGTGTAGAGGAAAAGCAACTTGTAGTAAATGTGGTAGTTCTGACCACGAGCATGCCTCGTGCACGAAGGATAAATTTTGCATCAACTGCAAAAAACCTCACAGTGCCGCATATGGCGGTTGTAGCGTATATAAAACCGAAGCTAAACTGCAAATTATCAAAGAACGTACAAAAATCAGTTATTCCGAAGCAAAGGTCGTGTTAAACTCTGCCACCGCTGCTACCTCTTTGCCTACGTCTCATATGCACAGGACCGTTAGTGACGTCCTTGCTAACGACTCCACATCTTCCCGACAACCACGACCTCGTCGCACCAAAATCAGTTCGATCCTTAGCAAACATACCATTTCCGTTCCTGCTCCCAATGACGGGGATTTGCGACATTTCAGGCAGACCAAATCGAAAGAAAATACTGTTAGCCATGCTGCTAGCCATAGGCCTACCCAACTGGCAGAGAATACCCCTATGTCTTCGTGTCAACCATCCACCCCAGATCTGTCGCAGTTACTTTCCCTACTTGTCGGAATCGTTGAATATACGATGGAGGCTGTCAAATCAGGTCAATGCAATGCGCTTGAAATCGTTTCTAGAGCATGCCTCAAGCATGGCTTTTCGGCTCCTGCTCCTAAAGTAAATGTCTAATCAAGGCCTTCGGTTCATCCAATGGAATTGTAGAGGTATTTATCGTAAACTACCCGAGCTTAAACAATTTATCAACAGCCTACCAAATACCCCTGATGTGATATTGCTTCAAGAGACTCATCTCATCGATAAGTATTCCCCCAAGTTGACGGGTTTTCGGGTCCTTCGTAAAGACAACTCGCTTCATTCCGGTGGCCTGGCCATTTTTGTGCGGGAATCTCTCCCCGCGACTGTGATCCAACTTGACAACCCATCTTGCATTGAAGTGTTATGTATATCCATCGGTCACCTACGCATCTGCAACGTCTATATGAGCCCTAACGCAATTTCAGATAGCGCTTTTGTTTTCCTTGAATCGCTTTCACATCGTGCAATAATCTTCGGGGATTTTAATGCCCACCATCTTTCCTGGGGGCAGCGAAATAACCGACGGGGCCGCCTCCTATTTGACGCTTTCGACCAAAATGGATTGGTGGTATTGAATAGCAGCTCGCCAACCCATCTTAATATTGCCTCCAACGCCATAAACCGCTACTCGCTACTTGATTTATCCATCGCGTCTGCCGACGTATCCTCGAAGTGCCGAACCGACGTCACGGATCGTTTACTGGGAAGCAAGCGACTACTTTCTTGTGGTAACTACTTTCAAAGAAAAGTTTTCAAATGAAACCAACAGAAAAAACTCGTGGAATTTTTGCAGAGCGGATTGGGCGGCCTTTGAAAGAAAAATCGATAGGAGCTTAGAATCTTCGGGCTATGAAGATGTAAACTATTTGAACAAGACTCTCACAGAATGTGTAATGGATGCGGCGCATTCGTCAATTCCGAAGTCTCATTTCTCGAACCGAAAACCTTCTGTGCCATGGTGGAATGCGTCTTGCGATAGAGCTGTAAGACGCAAGAGAGCTGCTTTCCTCGAAATGAAACGGACCTTCTGCATGAATGATGTCATCCGATATAAACGCTTGCGGTCGGAATGCCGGAAAATGATACTTTCTTCTAAAAGGGAAAGTTGGGAAAACTTTTGTTCTTCTCTGAATGATTCCAGTAACTACTCCAAAGTTTGGAAGGTAGTCCGCTCCTTTTCTGGTGTCCGTTCCTACATTATCATACCTCCGATCACTAGTGGTGGCGTCGTTACCGGTGGTGACGACAGGTCCAAGGCTGACGCTCTAGCCTTGCATTTTTCATCGGTTAGCAGTGATAGCAATTACACGTCGGCATTCCGAACAAGGAAGGAAACGGTTGAGAATCAAATATCCTCCCGAATCATCAGTCTCTCAGCACCTAACAATGAAATCATTAACGATCCTTTTTCCATGGCCGAACTGAAATCGGCCATTTCGTCTCGAGGAAACACCAGCCCGGGCTTGGACGATATCGCCTACCCCATGTTGAAGCACTTGTCTGACAAGTCTCTAACATATATCCTCCGTTTGATCAACTCTTCTTGGAGCAATGGCCTTCTTCCCGACACCTGGAAACACTCTGTTGTTGTCCCCATATTGAAAGGTGAGAAAGACCCAGCCGCGGCCAAATCCTATCGTCCCATTTCGCTGACTAGTCACCTATGTAAAGTAATGGAGGTGATGGTAACGAGGCGCTTGAGATGGCACTTGGAATCTAACTCCCTTCTCAACGCCGCTCAGTCCGGTTTTCGTCATGGGCGTAGCACCATGGATAACATCATGCAACTTCATGATACCGTATACAAAGCGGTAAAAAATCGGTATTCCGTGATTGCAGTCTTTTTGGACATCCAATCCGCGTATGATATGGTATGGCGCAACGGTCTTTTGTTCAGACTAACAGAGCTTGGAATAAAGGGCCAAACGTTGAATTGGATAAGGAATTTTCTGTCACACCGATCTTTTCAAGTTCGAGTTGGTGGTTCTCTATCCAACGTTCATTTTTTGAAAAATGGCCTGCCACAGGGTAGTGTCATCAGTCCTCTGCTCTTTGCAATCATGATGGCCGATCTTCCCCTGTTAGTCAACACCTCCCATGCACTCTTCGCCGACGACCTCTTACTTTGGGATTGCGGTCTCTCCATCCCAGACCTACTTCTGTCCATGCAGCGCTCCCTGGACTCCATAGAAGAATGGTGTGACAAGTGGGGTATGCTCTTGTCCAAATCCAAAACCGTCGCGATGTTATTTACACATAAAAGAAAAATTCCTCCTCTTGCTCTCCAACTGGATGGTGCGAATATACCGTTCGTGGAAACATTCAAATATCTCGGCGTCGTTTTTGATAAGAGGCTATCCTACAAAGCACATATCGAATACATTTCCTCTAAATGTAGTAAAAGATTAAATTTGTTGAGAGCTCCGACTGGAACAAGTTGGGGAGCCAGTAAGAAGAGTCTCCTGTGTGTCTACCGTTCCCTCGTTCGTTCCATCATCGAGTACGGAATGCCGGCGTACTTTTTTGCACCGGCCACACATCTGAAGAAGATCCAGGTTATCCAGAGTAAAGCTTTACGGATCTGTACAAATGCCATGCGTAGCACCCCGATTTGCGTTATTCAAGCCGAATGTCGGGAAATGCCTCTGCATCTGCGGCACAAGTTTATTTCAATGAATTACCGGTGTCACCTGATGAACCAGGACCCGAGAAACTCGTTCATCAGCCAAATTATTGAAGATTCCTGGCATGACATTTACAGTCTCACAAATCCAAGCTTTCAGACATTTAACACCTATACTAAATCACAGCTTTTCGATGGCTTCAAATTGGACAGGTACCGGCTTCCCTCGTCTCCTCCTTGGTTGTTACCTCAACCACGTGTTGATTTATCTCTCCTCTCGGAGAATGCTTTACGTGGCGTTACTGAGGCCTATAACCAGACTTGTTTAAGTCACGTTGCCGATCATTACGATGCACACACGCTTATATACACAGACGGATTTGGTTCTAAATCGCTTGTTGGAGGAGGAGCGGCGTTTTGCATCCTTTCACTTGACGTTTCATTTGCCCAGGCTTGTTCAGCCGAGCATTCTGTCTTCTCGACTGAAATGATAGCGATCGACCTAGCGCTGAGTTGGATTACAAGAAATCGCAACTCGTCAACCGAATATATGATCATGTCAGATTGTTCGAGTGCCCTGGCTTGCATTCGCAACTTCAACATGTATCCTCGCCATAAGCTGGTTTATGAGATATTATTCTCCCTGTCTCGATTGAGGGAATTCGACGTCAACGTATCATTCCTTTGGATACCCGGCCATGTGGGCATTCACGGTAATGAAGAAGCTGACAGATTGGCAAAGAATGTATCCACCACTCCGCCAAGTTCCGAAGAAATACCGGCGCTCTCCGAACAAGAAGCCCGGCACATAATACGTCGCCACTGCATGGCATTGTGGGATCAAGAATATCAGAGCTCCGAAAACGGCCTACGTTACAAGTCCTTCAACAGTTCTGTTCTACATCCTTCCCCTGGTTATGGGAATCGCCTTTATGATAGCATAATCCTTCGATTGCAATCAGGTCACTGTCGATTAAATGGCCATTTGTTTAAACTTGGAATGTTAGACTCTCCTGCGTGTTGTTACTGCCGCTATCCCGAAACTGTGGATCATTTCTTAATTAGTTGCCCTAAATATGACTTTCATCGTTCATTTCTTATTGATAAATGTGTTCAATTAAAAGTGAATTTCTGCATTGATGATTTGCTCACTGATTCTCGTATAGTCCCGTATGTCGTTGAATTTGTGTTATCGTGCAACCGCTATTTATAAACGTATATAGTCTGTTATTTATTTTTGTTATGTTCGTATGTGCATCAATTTTTCTAATCGCCTTTTCTCACTTGATTGATTCTACGTCATTAAGCTATTGATCATTATTTCGTGTTACCTCCCTTATTTGTGTACTATGTTCAATGACTGTGGTGCAAAAGGCCGTCAGGCGATAAGCGCCAAAATTTTTGTTTATTAAACAACAACAACAACAACAACCGGTAGAGCTGAGTGATGTGGGATTGAAAAGGTAGGACCCCTCAATAATAATTATATACATCTTCGGGCGTATACCCGTTGGCAGGAACGAAACGGCACTTCGTCAGGCCCCCGAAAAAACTTGGGTCTTGGGCTCCAATAGGGTGATAAACCGACCGCCCCAATCCCGTTGTTCGTTTTGCCACGAAATCAGCTGTACTGTTTAGCGAGCCAGTGCGAAGTGCCAAAACTTTCGATAATTCATGATTAAATCGGTCATTAAGATCGGGAATTGCATATATATTGCTATTAATTTCTTGTCCTCTCTGCTCACGTTACCAGATTTACCGGTAGAGCTGAGTGAGTGCAATGTTCCGTCTAAGCTGCTCACGTGCGCAGTGCTGACATGGTATCTGTGCACAGAAAATCTACGTTGCGCACAACTAATCCGAAGTTTTGACCTTTTTTTAGTCGTTACGCATTGTTGTCCAAGGGTCTGCGCAGTGAGTTTATTGAGTGTGCGCAGACTCATCAAAACGTGGAGCGAACAATGTGAGGTGTCTTGGAAACTGTAGGGCCCGTAACTAATAATCAATCAAAAACAGAAAACCAAGTGGAATTACCGAGCGAGTCCAAAATGACATCAATCCTTGGCAGACTCTAGGCGTTTTTCACTGTAACTTCGTTCAGTTTTCGAAAATCCAAAACAACACGAGATGACCCATCTTTCTTAGGCACCAACAACAAAGGTGTATTATACGGGGAGTCCGATTGCTCAATAACATCTTGATCCAGCATCTTATCAATCTCAACGTCCAATATCTTTCGCTTGGCCCAGCCCAATCGTCGCGGAGGCACTTTGATTGGTTTAGACGAGGAAGTCACAATTTTGTGCTTGATCACAGAAGTACGATCCAAGCGACCATCTGGGCCACAGTTAACATCCTGAAATTCAATCAGGAGGTTCCGCAATGATTCGAGGTGGAAATCAGAGAGAACTTCCACACCGTCTACCAGACACTCCAGATGCTCAAGTAGAGATCCAGGATGATGAGGGACATCCTGAACAAGCGTGGGACAGCAAAATTCCACAGGCTGACACTCTTGCGGACACAAAACTCCCAGTAACAAGGCAGCTGGCAAAATAATGTCCTCACCGCCAGAATTAACCAACGGGGTATCCTATCCAATTATGGGTCTGCCAATCCAGGGCCAAATACAGACCACTCGACTCATATTCACTCACGAAATTGCCTGAAGGTTCGAAAATAACCGCAATTCCATCCAACTGGGGCCAAGTCTCATCAAGTTTACCAAATATTTTCGTCTCACTGTACCCAGATATAGCTACATCATCACGATCCAAAAAGATTCTACAGCAGGGCACTGATGGAGCGGACGGTTTAAGATTGACCCTTTGGCCCAACACTTCCGTGCATTCGTCTTTTGCATACAACACACAATCATACTCTTTAAAATAATCATAATCATAACCCAAAATCCCAACAGCGGCGCCGAGCTCCGCAACAACCACTTCCTTGACAACACACACAGACTCAATGCACATTTGCACCTTACTCCTACACCTAACACGTTCAGCCATCCACCATTGGCAACTTTATACGACTTCTCATATGGAAACAGCTCACCTTTGTTAGGCATATATCCTCCACACAGAAATATCGATAACTGTAATCGCACTGCCCGTGTCAATAAGAAACTTGATCGAAAAACCATTCACACGCACCATCGCAAACCAATTAGTTGATAAAGCTAACGAAAAAAAACAAAGAATCATGTTCTAACATCCTATCCAAAGATTTGTCCATAGCACTAGTCTTATTCGCGGTATCACTGGACCAATGATCCGCTACTAATGGTTTAAAGCTTGATGGGGTCGGTTGAGCAGGCACATTTTTATCAAACACAGGGCCATACATCTGGTTCGGAGCAGGATACTGGAATTGACATTGCTCGGCCATGTGACCAGCTCCACGGCACCTCGCGCAAACAGGAACCGGGCAATTACGTATCAAATGGGACGGATCACCGCACCGGTAGCATTTCGGCATTACACGAACGTCGGGCCGCATGCGGCCCTCAGGGCCGCGGTTGGGAATCACTGATCTATAGTAATCTAGCTAGAGTCTGTCAGCCGTCAGTAACATCCGATGTAGCAACGAAGACATATAGGTGCCGCCGTGCCGGCTTGTGACGTCATACTGAATTGTTGTCAATTGTCGACAACATCATAGTTGCACTAGAACGCACTTTACTGTATGCCAGGGGCGGGCAACTTCTCCAATCGGCGGGCCGGATACAGGAAAATTAAGTACTTGGCGGGCCGGATTGCTGAATCGATACATTATTCGCCCATTTATCCACATATACAAGGAGTAAATCGTATTTAATGAATATATTTTAACGACAGCAATGTCACTTCACAGTCATTTCTCGCCGATAATGACGAAGACAATGTGGATTTGAGAATAGCGTTGTCATACAGGCGCCACCATGTCTGGTTCTCTCTGATCAATCAACACACGGTGCAATCTTTAACCCTTTTGAAATCTTATGCTATTGTCAACTTTCCCAAGAATTTGAATCGGTTCACTAAAATTTCGATTAAGTCACATCTATACGCTCAATCAAGGCGTGCCTGGTATCGTAGTAACAAGAAGGTTGCCCTCTAGCGCATTACGGAAGTGTCATACGTCGTATTCCATTGAAAGGGTGTGCAGTAAACTCGGACTGGAGTGCATTTGATGTAGATTTTCGGTACTTCGGCAGGTCGTATTATTGTAATATAAAAATAGCCACAGTTACAATTTATCAACATCAGCAATAATCACCTTCCTGTGGAAGTAACGCAGCATATGACACCACCGCATCGAATCGTAATGCATTGAGGATTTAGCGGAGCACATCAATCTTTAGAGTCGGTTTAAAAATGCCCAGCCTAGAAGTCATTGTACATCATGTAAGAGTAAGAGCAACATTAATTGATTGTATCATTGGATTCAATGTTCTGACATCGCAGCTTCAATAGGTCAATAGGAATAAGACATACTATGTATATTGTATAATGTACAGCTGGCATGTTAAATTCTTTCCTCACTTTCGAACTCTGTAGTATCCCATTCACCAAAGAATTGTTTCAAGCGGGCCCAGAATGGTTATGTTATTCTCCACCATAGTGGAACTAAAATCGCAATCACACTGTGGATGATCCGGGAACTGGATCATTGGGTTTCGCGAATCGAGTGGAACGGCGCAAGTACACAAGAGTTATACGATCTTCCAGGGCCATATCTGTCGCACCCCAAACCATCAATTGGGAAACCTCGAAGGAGCCCTAAAATTATTTCGTTGGTTGTTTGTTGGAAATCTATTCATCTTGGAAATTTCCGCCGCGCTTCGCACGATTTTATGTTCCTACAGGCCTACATTAAACTATGATTGGTGAGAAAAACAACACCAATAATTCAGAGAAATGAGCATATCGGCGGCAGCGATTACCACACATCAACATGACTAGCATAAGAGGTGGGCCACAGAATATTTTCAAACCCGAGAATAGGCCACGGCCATGAAACGGCTGAGAACCCTTTCACTAATCAGTCTTTCTGTCTTCCTTGCGCCTTCATTCAAAGGATCTTTGCTGCCGACTTCGAAGCTCGAGATCGAGATAGTGTTATGGTCATGCGTCCGGCTTCTCGATCCGTAGGTCGTGGCGGGTTCGATCCCCGGCAGGGTCAGACCAAAGACTCGAGAACTGGTATCGGCAGCTAGGCGCTCAGCAATCACGGATAGCATGGACGAGAAAAATAAACGGGGGTGCACACTAGATATGACCTTACGGCCATATTGCATCTCCGTCGTCAAAGCATCTCGATGGTGCAGGCAAAAAAGAATATCATATCTCTCGCTCTCTCTCGGTTCACTGTATTTTCTGTGCTTTTGAAGTTACTGCAATCGCAGTTGGGTCGGCGATGAGGAGCCCAGATAAGCCTCCGACACATAGAAACTTGGTAGAGCCGTGACTCGAACCGACTTCCGACAACCATCGGTGTCGCGACGGTGTCGCTTATCACACTGCGCCACTCGCTGGCTACATTGTCCACTATTTGGGAGCCACTGGTATAGATTTTCCATGAGATGCATGCATCATTCATTTCTGTTAGTTTAATTACCATTTTATGATTTACGTTTAATTACCATTTTATGATTTACGTAACAGCACAGGTACATATTTCAATTAATTTTGATATTCTGAGTTACATTATAAACTACGACCAGGAAGTCTTCATGTCGATAAATCGTAACATAGCGAAACAATCACAATGCTCAAATCAAGACTTCCATGAGAGTTGTGGTAATAAATTTACTGCCGGCTCTGATCAAAAGAAGTGTACTTCGGAGGGAGTCAGCAGGAAAGTCCGTGACGCCGGAGTCAAGACGCCCGTCAGCAAGACACAGAGACTTCCAACAACATCGGTGCGATATATGCGACAAAGAATTTTGTTGGAAATTTAGTTTGTGGAGACACAGGTTGATTCATTTCGATGTCAAGAAACATTCCTGCGATGTATGTGGGAGAGAGTTCCGTGTACTGGGCGATTTAAAATCGCATTAGGAAATCCACAATGATAATAAACAGTATCGCTGCAACATATGCAATAAACATTTTCGTCAGAAAAAGGATTTAAAAATGCATCAGCTAATTCATTCCGGTGTCAAAGAACAAGTTTGCGATGTCTGCGGGAAGAAATTCCTTACCAAACCGGCTTTAAGATCGCACGTGAATGTCCACAGTCTAATCAAGCAATATCGTTGCGATGTATGCAACAAAGAATTTTGCAAGGAACCGGCTTTAAAACAACACTTGTTAATTCATTTCGATGTCAAAAACTACAATTGTGATGAATGTGGGAAAAATTTTAGTAGAAAGGTCCTGTTGCAACAGCACATGGATATCCACCTCGGAGTAAAACGACATCGATGCGAAATATGCGACAAGGAATTTCGTCCGATAGCCAGCTTGAAGCAACGTTTGCAAGCTCATTTTGGCGTGAAGAACTTTTCTTGCGAAATCTGTGGACGCGCATTCGGCAACAGTTCAGGCACGACCAGACACATGAAAATTCATGACTATCTGAAAGAATATCGAAGCGGTATATATGCGGGAAGGAGTTCCGAAAAAATGATGGATTGAAATCGCACATGAATGTCCACAATGACACAACACAACAACACAAATTTATAACATAACCATGGTTGTAATGACTCGAGTCCGATTCGAGTCATGACTTGACTCGAGTCATTTATTCAAAATACGGAAATGACTCGACTCGAGTCATTCTGTGTATTGACTCGACTTGGACTCGAGTCATGACGCATGACTCGAACCAAGTCATTGACTCGAAACTCAGACGGCCAAGACCGACATTTCATTGTAATTCCGAAGCCAACCCACTGTTGGGATTTCGTCTGTTGGTACTGGTACTTGAAAATGCGACCATGAACTGCTAAAAGTGAGGAAAATTGGTATATTATAAATGCGAACCATTCCATATCACCAAACAGAGTTATATAAAGTGGGTTTACCAAGACTTCAACTGGAAACCGAGCAGTCAACACAATGACTTGGACTCGGACTCGAGTCATAATTCCATAACTCGGACTCGGCACTCTGTTCGCTGACTTGGACTCGGACTTGACTCGGTTGTGAATTGAAATGACTCGACTTGACTCGAGTCAAAACTATAAAAGTGAGATTGACTTGTGACTCGGAGCCTTGTGACTTGGTTACAACCCTCAACATAACAACACAAATATATATGCAACAACGAATTCCGTTACAGATACGCTTTAAAAGTATCAACAGATGAATCTTTGCCATATAAATGAATTTGTGTGCGAAATCGTTGAAAAAGCATTCATCCTGACACATGTATGTTCATTCCAGCAACAATGTGAAATCGTTGTGAGATTTGCGACGAGATCTTACTGGAAAGAGGAAATTATCAGTAGCTAGGCACATAAAATATAAAATAGTAGCGAAGATGACGTTTACATCGCAACACGACAAATTTTATATCCCAGTGATAACTGTAATGGCGTGCTAGTAGGAATAGGGTCACGTTGTCATGCTGCTGACTTTACATGTTATGCACAAACCTGTCTAAATAGCGTGCAATTTCACGCTACATGTCGTAGCTTTGCTTTAGTTACCTATATAAATATCTTGAAGTAGTGTCAGCAGTATATATTGGTTGCAAGTACCAATTGATTGATTTTCTTCATATTCAGATGATAACACAACAGTACAACACCGTAGTAGATCGATAAAAAATAGTTGAAGACCCAACAAGATGGGTAAATACAGCGGAGTACGCGCGATGGTCTGATTACTGTTGATTCTCAGAACAATCTATGACAGCTATATCAGTATGTTGTCGTAGACATGATCATGAAATGTAGTAACACACGCGCCATCTAGCGTATACAAATACGGTTTCATAATGTTTGAACCTTCTCAAATAGACATAAAATGACCATCACCGTAACATGCCCTAAAAGCTCTTTCACTTAATCTGGTGCAAGTTTACTTTAAAAGCCGGAAATGCTTGCGTATGTGAGGGCTCCGACGCCTAATTGTTTGACAAATGTGCTCAGCCAGTCTCGTTGGATATATTTCGGATAAATATTGTTCTTACTGAAGACGCGTCATGCAAATATTACATATACCTTGAGGACTGAACATTTAAAATGTACTAATTTCAACTTGATTTTTATAAGACGAGTGCAGGGTCCCAAGTGAAGTTCTTTCAGAAATATTTCGACTGATACCCTTGAGGCCTTGACCATATGCATGAGCAAAAAGATTCTTCGGGTCACGGGATCAAACTAATCCCCAAGACAATTGTACTTGTGCACAGTGTTGACTATCGAGGTTCGTGAAAAAAACTATGCTTTTCAACGAAAAACAATAGACCGGTAATGAAATACACTACTTTTAGAATTTAGGCCCAAAACTAATTTAGGCCCAAAACTACTGAGTAAACCATAAACTGTGAGCGGGATGCATTGATTAACAACAAACGTTACGGGACGACTCATAGTAAATGACAAAATTATTACGTTTTCTTCAATCTTATGACAACAGATAATATTGCCAAGTATTTTATTTCCTCAGAACCTTATTTTACTTCAGCTCAAAAGCAAAATTAATTCTCGCAGGTTTTTACGTCCATTGCATTCCATCCTATTTGAGTGGGGGATATGAAAGTCAGTGGATCGTCATAAACTTGCATCCCAATCAGAGTTTTTCCACTGCCAAAGGCTCGAAAAATGCTACGCAAGTACACAGCAATAAAAGTCCTATAGTCAAAAAAAGAAAATCTGGGCGTCGACTTTATGACGTCACGTCATAATTTAAATAATGTGGCCTTGAAAATGTAGGCTACGTCCTGCCAGCACCAGGGAGGGGTATATATATCCCAGGGCTTTTCAGTATAGATACGGCTTGGGTAATCATTCAGTAATGGTTCCGGTCAATTTGGACAATGTCATGGCCTCATGGGCAGTTACAGAGTTAATCTCAGTCGTTGTTATATAAACTTCACCCATATCAGGATCAGATTTTTAAACTGCCAGTCGTGGCCTGGTAAAATTTAAAATGGATTCTCGAACAGGTATCATATATTCCAGACACCGTGCCGCGATCGTGTATGTAGAAAAGGTGTCGCCAATCTCGGGATATCAAACAGTCTGCTAGCCGGTTACGCCACTGTTAGTAGTGTTCACACGAATCTAGCATTTGAATCAAGAACCTTACACAACAGAACATCGGTATCATAACTGACGACTAATAACGACTGCGTCTTAATTGTTGGGCTACCTTGTATTATGCTTGAAGATTTAGAATGATTCCGGCGCCGTGACATCAGCAATATTTGAATTTTCGGAATCCATCCGACAATAGCATTCTGTTGATGCTTTCCCTCTATTTTTGAACAACATCTATCCAAGTTGTATGGTGTTGGGTGATAAACAGCTCAAAATTTATCAGTCATTGACACCAATTTAATTGTTGAAGGTTTTAGCTATTTTCTGTTACTAACCTGACAACATAGGGAAAGGAATTTCCCGCCATTAGTTTATTGGGATGATGTGCATGGGGTAGTATTCAATTAATAGAGAAATTCGCAACGCAGTAAGTGACGTTGCTACGGCACGCAACACAGCTGGATTATAATCGATCGCTTCCGCAGTTTCGCCTATCAGGCTCTGTGTCTCATTGAGTATGAGTATAAGCTGGATAAGTAGCACACATTGCTGTTTGGCAGAGTAAATATCGCAATTAAGTCGGAGTGGTTGAATTTGAACAATATCTATTGTTTAGTGATGCTGTTGCGTCTTGCGAGTCTGAATAGCACGTACCTATCAATTTGCACAGTAGACAAAGATCAGTATAATAGCAGCGAGTAGGCATATATAGTAAGTACGAGCGTTCAAATAAAGTGTACGTAGGATAGATTTATTATAAATTTTGAAACAGCAGTATACTTTGGGAGTTCAAAGTGCTGAAAAGGTCATAATCATCTCTGATTGTAGGCCGAAGTTTTAATAATAGTCAGTTAGTCACGTTATTCTTGTCCCTGTTATTGGTAGTGTATACGACTAGACCCCTTTTGCCAAACTCTCGATAGGATGTAGGCTACTTCCTGCGCTTAAAATGCAAGTAACATGTCCACGAATACAAGTGCCACTGCGGTAGTAGGTATACTATGTAGTGTAGAACAAATAGGTTCCTTGTGGTACAGAATTTGAATATTGCAACGAAAGAATTCATATTCGCAATTTATTCACTATAAGCTTTTCAACTGACCCTCGTCGGTAGTGGCCGTCAGTATAATACGGCGATTGCAATTCGAAATATAAAGATGAAATGGGTAGTCTGTTCCATTTAAAGGTTCTCGAATCGACTATAATAAAACTCGAGCAACCGGTTCTTTGTCGGAAAAAGGACCGACTCTATTCTCTCCGTGTATTTCATTAGTGTTGCGTCTCTGGCTATATATTATAACCAATTTGTATTGTACTAATTGCATATTTGCTTAACGCTCTCGTTTTGTGATTTCTCTCGTTGTTGTTGTTGCTGTTATACCATTCTTATGTCACACTACCTATTTCATCTGTATATTTCGAATTGCAATCTCTGTATTATACTGACGGCCACTACCGACGAGGCTCAGTTGAAAAGCTTATAGTGAATAAATTGCGAATATGAATGTGTTGTTCGTTACAGTACTGTAGAACATACATCGCAACGATTGTTTGAGCGTCGAGCAGCTCATCGCTAAATTGATTCGATCGAAGACATGAGTGACTTCAGGGAACTCACAGGCCAATGTAAGTTAGCTGCCAAACAGACTGTTATGACTAGGGCCATTTAAAGTCATTACAGTCCTATTTCTTTCTATGCATCAGTAAGTCGTGATATAATGTTTAACGCAAAAACCGCATCCCTATGAGGTATATTAAGAAAGTTATGAAGTCAAATTTCCTGATTAGGTCATAAATCAGCTTTTTAAGTTATATAATCATATCTTTGAGTTACAAAGTCATATCGTTGTATAGTTTAAATAGTAAGTATCAATTTAAGCGGTGAGGCAGTTAAGCACCAGGAAAGTATTTTCTTAATGATCATTACTCGTCCACCACATTTTAACCCCTTAGGAGATATTACGAAAATTGTTCCGACAGCTTCTACCTATAATCTGNTAGATCNTTACGACTTGATCACATTNGGTAATCATTCATGTGNNGAAATTGAAAAGGTTCCGGACGTCATGGAAATGTTTTCCGCTAGACGCAGGCATAANTCATTACAGTTAATTAGTTNAATNACAATTTTATGATTTACGTAACAGCACATGTGCAAGTTTCNAATCATTTTGATATTCTGAGTTAGATTGAAAGACTNCGACCAGNAATTCTTCATGTCGNCAAATCATAACATGGCGAAACAATCACAANGCCTTAGCCACTCACATCAAGATTCNCATAAGAATTGTGCTGATAAANTTACTGCCAGTTCTGATCAGAAGAGGTGTATTNTGNAGGGAGTCAGCAAAAAAGTCCGTGACGCGGGCGGGAGCGAATCTCTTACGACGCCGGAGTCGGGACGCCAGTCAGTAAGACACAGCGACTTCCAACAACGTCGGTGCGATATATGCGGCAAAGAATTTTGTAGGCAATCTAATTTGTGGAAACACAGGTCGATTCATTTCGATGTCAAGAAACACTCCTGCGATGTATGTGGGAGAGAGTTCCGTCGAATGTGTGATTTAAAATCGCATTTGGAGATCCACAATGATTATAAACAGTATCGCTGCAACATATGCAATGAATATTTTCGTCAGAAAAAAGTTTTGAAACAGCATCAACAAATTCATACCGGTGCCAAAGAACAAGTTTGCGAAGTCTGCGGGATGACATTCCGCACCAAATCTGATGTAAGATTGCACGTGAATGTCCACAGTGTAATCAAGCAATATCGTTGCGATATATGCAACAAAGAATGTTGCAATAAAATGGCTTTAAAACGGCACTTGCTCAGTCATTTCGGTGTCAAAAACCATAATTGTGATGTATGTGGGAAGAACTTTTGTACGAAGGCCGTATTGCAGCAGCACATGCATATTCACTTCGGAGTAAAACGTCATCGATGCGAAATATGCGACAAGGAATTTCGTCATACAGCTACCTTGAAGCAACATTTGCAAGCTCATTTTGGCGTGAAAAAATTTTCTTGCGAAATCTGTGGACGCGCATTCGGCAGCATTTCAAGCACGACCAGACACATGAAAATCCATAAATCTCTGGAAGAATATCGATGCGGTAAATGCGGGAAGGAGTTCCGAAGAAAAGATGGTTTGAAATCGCACATGAATGTCCATAATGACCATAAAAAGTACTAACATAAAATGATATGCAACACCAAATTCCGTTACAGAGACGTTTTAGAAGTATCCACAGATGAATCATCGCCATATAAATGAATTTGTATGTAGAATCGTTGGAAAAGCATTCCCCCTGACATATTCCGGCAACAATGTGAAATCGCGGTGAGATTTGCGACGAAATCTTTCAGGAAGGAGGAAATTATGAGTATAGGCTAGCTATGAAGATGGAAGCGAAGATGACGTTTACAACGCAACACGACAAATTTTATATCTCTATGATAACGGTAATGCAGAGCTGGGCAGAGTGCGGCCTGCGAACGGATGCTTGGAATTCAAAACATAAAACCTGCTTTTTGAATGTTGATGCGTGGATTGAACGAAAGGCTGTATCAACTGGACAGGAAATTCGTTTACTCTGAAGCCTGTTCATCAATACGCCATGATTACGTGTGCGTAATCCAGATTCAAAATTGTCATATTACGCATTATACGGTCTGTGTTTCAAATTGTTACGTGATGCGCTTCCAAATCCCTAATTCGTAAACAAGTCAATCAGTGCCCATCTTAGCAATATTGGATGCTCCGATACCCCTGATTGTACCACATGCCATGTTGAAGAAACTGTAGAGCACGTTATTATCGATTGTGCAAAGTACGCCAACGAAAGATGCCAGTCTAGAGCTGCGGTACTGGACTTGAGAGTACCCTTCACCATGGAAAATATAATAACCACTGATTACATATTACCTTTGCTGTGGGAATTCCTTGCGAAGACAAAGAGACAGTACTAAATGTTTAGTTGACTGTATTTACTTATCGCAATATCGATTCGATTAGCAACTGTTATGTCGTGACGTAAAAGACCATAGTTGTTATATGCGTCACTAAAATTGCTTTTAAATATAATAATAATAAGTCAATCAGTGCTCGCGATTACTATACGACTCAGAATTACTGTCACCTATAAAGGATGAACGGGCATGTCAAAAAAGGAAGCTGAAGTTCAAAAAATATTTAGAGCAGTGGTCCGTGGCACGTTTCCTGTCGGTCCGCCAGATTTATTCGAATTTTATATCTTAATTCCCAAATGCTAGAAATTCATCCATTATCTATTAATTAATGAATTAAACATCATATTTTAAATTTATTTAGAAGCGTGAAACGCCTATATCGGGTGCAAATCGCATGTAGGCTCATACGGATACTTTTATGCTCACGGCGGTGTAATTAAGCGACAGTTAGCAGTTCACAATTCACATTTCTTTCAAACGATATACCTAACAGTCGAAATCAGGTTAATGGTCTTTAAGAGCCTTGCCTTGGAGAATCTTCAACACATCCAGGTATCAATATATATTATTAAAAAGGCATCATTAAGTGAAGTTTCTAATATTACATTTAAGTTGCATAGATTCGTGGCAACTAAATTTAGGGGATTTTGGTTTTTTGAAGGTTCACCAGTCCGCAACATTTGTTTGGAGCACTGTAAATATTTGTATACTGGAGTCAGAGGTAAACCTTTTAGTATGTGCCGAGCATATCGCCGAGATTTAGGATTTTAATTAAAGTAGGTATTATGACAAAAACACGAAGACAGGGAAGGCGAATTTCAGAAAAACTGCAAGCCACGCTCAACATCATGGCTATTTGAGCTGCACAATGCTCGAAAGGCAGCGACCAAGACAATAAGCTTTGTAGGCCTACTATCCCAAATAAATTTCATTTCAGTGNTTCTCGAACCGGGGGAGCNAGAAAGCATCTGAANGGGACGCGATTTTTTTTTTGCGCCGCNTCGCGCGANTTNTTCCCCAGCNAATACTTGTTNATCTGTGTATTGCCTAACTTTAATATATTTCCGAATTCTCTCGTCAACAGTCATCACATTCTATGCATCAAACTATCAATTGGTATTGATAGTATTCTGATAGATATTTTTTTAATTTACTGTCACTTTCTCATTACCTAACATCATTCACTGAGCAGCATTTAATAACAATGTAATTCAGAAATAAAATTAAAATAACGCTTCAGAATATAGCTACAAAATTTCATACGGCCCGCCAACGTATTTTCTACTTCTCCTTTGGCCCGTAGAGAATATGGATATGAAACAGCGTCGCTTAATATATGCTTTTCTAAATGTAAATCATATACGTCCAGCAGAAAACAATTTTCACTCGCTCGGAAATGAAACCAATGTGTTGGTCTCCATTCGATGTTTTGTTTATGTCAAATACTTTGCAATGAACACATTGGAGTGGTTGAGCTTTGCATCATCAAGCTGTCGTTTGTAAATCAAGATTTCGGTAAACTTGTAAATGTATCGTTTAACTAACCGACATTTAGTGATTGGTGAACATACCAAACGATACACATCCACCTCCGAAATACTGCGTTGATCTTAATTTCCATCATCGTGATAATCGAAGTACATTTCTTTCGAATTCGTAACAACCGGCTTTTCTATGACATGATAAATTTTTGACAAGTTATGCTTAGAAGATTGGTTGCATATCGCGAAAAATAATATACCACTCATATTGATATTGATCGATATTTTCAAACGAGTAAAATTTATTGCTTGATTTTCTCCGCTAACTATATGTAAATGTAAACTCATTGAAAGACATTGATAAAAAGTAGGCAATCAAACGCTACAAGTTTAACTTTTGTAGGTTGTGTATGATTACCTCACTCAACTCATTTCTTACCGAAGGCATATGAAATATATTCATGTTACACGAAAATACTCGATATTCCCATGCTACGAACCTGTACAATGATTGGTGGTGCTTTCAAACTGTTTCGATACCTCAAGAACTTTATTGTCTGAATGGTTGTTCATGTATCTTAATAATCAAATAGTTCAACACAGAACTAGTACGAACAGAAACATCAGAGTTGTTTACACAAAAGTTTGTATGTGTACAGTATGCGAATACCGTGTGTAAGTCCAGCACAATTGCGGTATCCATCCGAGTTTAGTTAACACAAATTTAATACAACGGAGCCACGTAAACTCTCGTGAAAGAAAAGCATACTCACTTCCAGAGGGTTCTATCAATGCCATAGCAATAAATCAGCTACTCCAACAAAAGAGTACATATGTTTTCTAGTCGCGGTCCTTAAATCATACACACAAAACAATCTACTTTGCTAACGAAAAGTGCTGAGTCATCACATGATTGCCCTCACAACAAAACAGCTAGAAGATATTATCATTCAAAAATATTCCTAACCCTTTGCACACCAGTGACAAATCATACAACGAATATGTTTTGTGCGTCGAATTGTTGCTCAGCGTCAAGTCTACCTGTTGAAACGTACATTAAAACAACACAGTCACAATTCAATTAAAACCACGAATCTATTTTCATTTCGTCACAAACTGTCACATACAGAAAAATAAATTTTCTTTCCCCAACACATACTTGTAACCAATCGCTTTCATTAAACACACAACTCCATAAAAGTATTTACTTTCTACAACATAGACATTCCGATGTAGTCAAGAAATATTTTTATTAATCAAAATCATCGACTTCTGTTTATGGCGTTAGTGTGTGCATGTCATACCTGTGGACCCCGTATTAAAATGGACACGGCACAACTGGATGTAAGGGGATAGAAGTCTATCGTATCGATTTACATGTGGTCTTCGCTACGGTTTCAAAAAACGAATCATCTATTTTGCATTGGTCGAGACCTAGCGAGCCAGTTACATGTATTCACGGTAATGATTTTGCTTGTCATATGCGAATGATAGGGTTGTAACTCCGACAAATCAAATCAACATACAACAACTTTCTTACAGTGGTAATAACATTTTCATTTTCCGCCCCTTCGTAAATATATACGCACGAAAAGTATATTGTACAACTCGGCAACTACGTTTAACAAGACCAATCACATTACCTGCGTTGAACACAAGATACCTACCCAAGTAAAAATATCATTCTGGTTTGGGCAACTGACGTTTACCTGTGTAAAATTATCATTTTCACTTGGAGGTCCACTGTCACCTGACTTTGGAGATCTTTGGTTTACCCAGAGTAACAATACATTTTCACTTGGAAATCTATCGTTTTCCGACAACAACGAACCATTTTTACTTGGAAAAATTCTTTTTACCTAGAGTAACCAATCATTTTCTTTTGGAAATATATTTTCTCCCTGGGTAACAAACCCTTTTCGTTTTGAAAACTATCATTTACCTGAGTGCCAATACCGTTTTCACTTGGAAAGCTATCTTTTCTCTGGGTAACAATACCATTTTCGTTTTGAAAACTGACAACCACACCGGACAATTTGATATTTTTGTATATTGCTACAACGGGTAGCGACAAAATATACACCAACAACAACTCCAATACATTTGTGTAATAGCATATTCACTTGGTCTGGTGCACCCCATCAAAATCCTCAGTTACCCACATGCAATGTGCTGTACATCGATGTGTATGTTTTGGAAATGGGACAATAGATTTCGACTTGTCTGTGATGTCCGGGTTCGTGCTTTGGATTTTCCAGAGTCAAAATGTCTGAATAAAACACCTCCTCGACGATGGTTGGTACGTGGATAACGGTGTTCGGAAAACGGTTGGATTTATGTCACCCATCGCGATAACAATTCCGGGTCGAGTTTTCTCCCACATGTTTTCTATATTGTGTCTTTATTGGTCAATGTATGTCTCGACATTCAGTTTGAAATCGGAAACCCTGATAAAGTACGTAACCGGATCCGGATATCAACTCTGAATCGATAAACCAACGAACAATATTCAAGTAAACATGTTACACCTTGTGTTTCCACGAAAAAATACCACCCACACACACGTCGCGCTTGTTTGCCCACACAAGTATACGCGTAAATAGAGGGGGTTGTAAGACATTACATGCAATGTGTTGGTATACAAACATCGGGGAGTAAGCCTTCGATCCACAGACATTATCATAGCCGGTAACTGAGACGCAGATCGAATGTCATCAAGCACTATTAGCGGGTGCAGAAATTTAACGATAGACTATTGGTTACGGTACCATATTCTACATGGGTACATATATTTTCAAGGTTACTCGTAAAATGACAACTAAAATTCGCATAAATGTAAGGGGGGCTCATAAAATCAAAGTAAGCTCTTTTAGCAGATGCAGAAATTTAATGATCGACTGTTTACGGTACCATATTCTACATCGGTACATTACATATATTTTCACGGTTACTCGCAAAAGGATAACTAAAATTCGCATAAATGTAGGGGGGGCTCACAAAATCAAAGTAAGCTCTTTTATCGGATGCAGAAATTCAATGATCGACTACTGTTTACGGTACCATATGCTACATGGGTACATATATTTTCACGGTTATTCGTAAAATGATAACATTCGCGTAAATGTAGGGGGGGGGCCTTTTTTAGCTAATGGCAAAATAGATAGAGATCATAAAATCAAAGTGAGCTCTTGCAACGAGTGCAGAAATTTAATGATCGACTACTGCTTACGGTACTATATTCTACATGTATTTTCACAGTTATTCGCAAAAGTATAACTAAATTTCGCATAAATGTAGAAGGGGGGCCCCTTCATAAAATCAAAATAAGCCATTTTAGCGGGTGCAGAAATTTAATGATTGACTACTGTTTACGGTGTTATATTCTACTTGGGTACATGTATTTTCAGTTTTCTGCAAAATGATAACATTCGCGTAAATGTAGGAAGGGGAGGCCTTTAGCTAATGGCAAAATGGATGGAGATCATCAAATCAAAGTGAGCTCTTGCAACTAGTGCAGAAATTTAATGATCGACTACTGCTTACGGTACCATATTCTACAT
>ATSW01007316.1:0-10822 GCA_000444245.1 Botryllus schlosseri
ATAGCGCGTTAAAACGGCTATATTGGAGTCGGGACCGTAACTACCGCATCCCAAACTCCCCAATTGGGGGTGAGGGGCCCGAACTCGAGGGAGGCGCAAAATTATTTCATGAATTAACAATAATTATAGAGTAATCTTTTGGAAATTCATGCAACTTTTTCAGAATTTTTTCGCGCTGTGCGCGATTTAATAACATCATATATCTTGATTTTGGGGTACCTGTCACCCAACAAAAATATGCATGATTTATGGAAATGGAAGACTTCGGCGTCGGTCATTACTGCGCCACGACGCACCAATACATATGAAGTTAGAGGCCATATAACATGCGACTCCGAGAAGTGTGCCAGAACGATCAGAAGCGAGAAGGCCTTGGCTGAAAAGGAATGCCCTTGTGCTGACAGGAAACTTCGATATACATGTATGTTTAATTGTCCATAGGCGCCTCAATGGCTGGCGTCAAATGTTCCTGTCCCAGCGACCTTAACCCTACAGGACAAATGCCATCCCGCAAGGAAAAAATTATTTGCCAGTACAGAAATACCAATTTGAAATCATGTGCGTCTTTTTGTTTGGTACGTTTTGACGACTTCCATATCTTCTGACATAGCAGATATAGGAGGTGACGAAATAGCATCATGTAACGAAGTCAATATAACAACGATTCCGCCCGAAGATGTTTAATTATTATTTAGGGGTCCTACCTTTTCCANTACACCACACTCAGCTCTACCGGTAAATCTGATTACGCGAGCAGAAAGAGGATAAAAAATTGANAGCGATATATTTATGCAATTCCCGACCATATTGACCGANTCAAACATGAGTTATATAAATTTGTCGCGCTTCGNGCGTTTAGGCNAAATACGCGCGGTGACTCACCAAACAGTACATGANATAGGGTATAGCTGATATGTAGCGACAAAAGGCCCACTGGCTGAGGGGGGTCTGAGGTTTGGTTTATCACCCTACTATGGGGACAAAGACCAATGTTTGGGGGGCTGACGAAGTGCTGTGTTTAGTTTCCTAATATTTGGGGGGCGATGATCGGTGTGGAGCTTCAAAAGGGGGCGATGAGCCGAAAAAGGTTGGGAACCACTGGCTAACCGAAAGAATTAGGCAGAATAAGATGTACTGTGACATAATACTTTTGATTGTATTATTAGGCTCATTGTATTTAAATATAAGATTAGCCTAGAGAATGTGATGTTATGATCATCGCTATTTGATCCGCGAAAGCGGTGTTTTTAAAAAATATCTGGGCGTGCGCCGTGTTACAAGTCGGCAAATAGGAATCATGAAAAAGACTATCGGCCTGATGTAAACGACCGATGCAGTCGAAGCACCATTAATACCGAAACAATATCATGCTGTGATTACTGCATTGAACTTTACCAAGCCATTAAATTATATTCCTATTTACATAACCGGTGTCTACAATAACAGGGTGATAAGGGTTCTCCTGGATGTGTAGTAAGTGTGAATACAAGCAAGGTAGGAGTTCGACCGAGTTGGCAAGACTTCCACGTAGGATAGGATGAGTTGACAGTGCTACCTGACTCTCTGGCCGATGTTATTTACAACGATTCCTGAGCTGCAAACTTATAGCATACGGCCAATTTCATTCTAGTTGGGCCCTTGTAAGACGTATGCGGATCGGTTGGCGATGAGGAGTCGACCTCGGTCGGACCCGAACCCAACCTCGACGCTATGGGTTTGGGCTGTAAATCCGTTTGCTGTTATTAGCTGGCTTCGGGACACTCGCGCGATAATCTGTGTATAGCATATCAGTATTTATCTGTTTTGTTAGTACTGTAGATTGCGGGGGGTCACAAAGTTATTGCCGTATTGTCCAAACGCGCTTTCAGTTAAATTCAGAGCAGTATATACGCTCCATTATATACGTACGTTCCATCAACATCGCGAAGCTATGAAGCCGTCGTAAAGCCAACTGTAGTGTGCCAACAATTGAATATGATTCTTACTGCAGCAGCCGGGCTCGGCCAATACGCTTATTTGAACTTGTAGTGTGTATGGTTTCTTTCTTCTGCTGGATCTCCCCCTTCCCCTCGTGCTAATTTTTATACAGCTCACCCTGAAACTTAGCAAGTCCAATTCTTCAACGTCTGCGAAATAGGTAACATTTATAATCGTAAAATGATATTAGTGTTTCAGTTTCTTACTTCCGCCTCGGATTACATAATTTTGCAGTCCGGAAATTGACGCAGAGCATCTCTTCAATGGGATAGTGAATTCCTTCTTTATTATTAAATGTTCGTCTGGCAAAAGGTAAAAATATTTACTCGTGCCAACTCGGTCCTGTGATTTGAGTGCCTGCTCCTCACTCTCGTTATTGCGAGGCTATTCGAGGCGAGGCTATCCGATGGAATAAGCACCAGAATTCATCAATTGTACAGTGTGTCCACTACTGCCAAGATGAATGACAAACTGCGTTCCAACAAGTGTATAGGCTAAAGCAGTGGTTCCCAACCTGTGGTACGCGTACCACTAGTGGTACGCGAAGGTCTTCCAGGTGGTACGCGAGTAGAATCTATTTTTTTTTCCACCGAAGGGTGTTATTAGCTCAGGTGGGGTCGATTTTTAATCTGTTTGACTAGTGGTGAAAATACAATTCCATTCATCCCATTAACCGTGCCTGATAATGCCTAGTTTAATAGAATTTGATATTACTAGGGGAATTTTGTTCTGGAGATGTCACAATAACTCAAAATTTCATCAAAATTGAAGCGTTAGGTCAAAAAATGGTCAAAATTGTTTACAAAATCAAATTTTTTTGACCCCTATATTTCGTTTGTGTCGAAGATTTTGTACTGTCGCTGAACTTATCATTTGATATTTTATAGCTTGTGGCCTACTTTATAGGCCTACCGTTGTAGAAGGTCCATTGTCTGCTCATCGTGAATCATAAACGGTAATTCGAAACAAATAGGTTGACAATTGACATGGTATTATAGTCAATGTACCGCAATATCGCAACTGGCGCAAGACTACTTGCGCATTGCATGGTTCTCATATCAAGAAGGGCACGATGAAAAATTATGATGCAGACAACATTGTCAGAATAAAGCGACATGGTGTGTCACCAGCAGTGTATGCACAACCTCAGTGTTGTCAGCGAACTACTGCTGCTGTTGAACGCTCCTTCTCCATTCGTGGCAAGCTACTTAGTATGGACATACACTTTCTACCCGAGAATGTATGAAAGTATTTTTCATTGTACCACAACAAATTTTAATCAACTATACCGGAATACGTGGTGTAACATACTGGAATTCTTTATAGGACCAGATATCGTTAAACTATAGTTCTTTCATGTAAAACTTTGTCAGTTTTTAAGTCAAAAACGATTTTTCATGCCAAACTACTTCGTAAGGACAGACAGTCCCAACAAAAAATGAATATAAGTAGTACAATTTTAACAATATGTGCGAAAACAACTAGTTTACATACGTGTTGTCAAAATTTGGTCAAAATTGAGTGTTTTGAGGTCAAAATCCTCCGTTTTTTAGGTAAAAAAATCGCCCTATAGTTATCAGACCCCACATCGATCAAATACGTGATTATGACGTCATAAATGGTGAAAACATTTTTGACCGCCTAGGGCGCGCGTGACTTATGTAGGTGATACGCGAGCACCGCATAAAACCTCGAAGTGGTACGTGGATGGAAAAAGGTTGGGAACCACTGGGCTAAAGGGAGTTGACAGTAAGTCCCGAAGATATGCAGTGAAAGACCCCATGGACCTCAAAGCTAATCGCGAAGTTTATCCATGCGCTCATGTGAAAGTGTATGATGAGGGACCGAACTGGTGAATGTAAACGCCCAAGACCGAGCTGTATTCTGGAATTCGCAATAAATAGAATGAGGAACATGAATTTTTCGTTCTTATGAATGAAACCAGAAATATATCTAATATATTGCACATACCGCAAGATGACGATGTGTTGCGATGGGAATACCGAGTTGTCCAGGGATAAGAGAATGGTGCTCTGCTGATTGAGAGATGGGAATCGTCACCACACGAATAGAAAAACGATGATTCCGTCAATGTGAAATTATGTAGACGGTAACATTCGAATCGAAACATCTTCCTCTGTTTGGCGATAAGTCGTCCATGTCGTAAACTTGGTATTGTGGAACACCTATCTGCGCCTGCAAGACATCAATCGGCGAGTCAAACTTTTCGTTAAATTTCTACTCGGCGCCACCTACGAATACAGTCTTTCCCATTCCAATGTAATGAGTATCCTTCGCGACATGAGCACTCGTGGCTTCCGTCCGTGTTCTTGCAAAAATGGTCGCATCCGCCGTTGTTTTCCGCGCATTCATCGATATCTGAATATGGAGGTAGTCATGTTTTTCAACTTAAAGTTTTACTTCGCGCTGTTGGCGATTTATTGCCACTACATTTCTTGATTTTGCTATGAGCGTTCATAATTTGCAGAAAAGAGTCGAAGTGTATCAGTAATTATGAGAGAGCTGCATATTCCTGCCCTACCGCATGAAACCGTTGGGGCCGTGGGATGATTTAGTTTAGGGGTGTGCATCCTGCTGATGCGGTACTATATTAGACGTCGTCATTTCTGCGCCGCCCAGTTCCGCACACGAATACATCTGAAGTTCCGAGCAACATGCTAATCGGCAAAGTGAGGTACCAAGAAGATCGACGGCGATAAAATATTTACCAAATCGGCCGCCTCATGCTGGTCGATATACCTTCGATATTGATATGCCCAGGTGCCGAAATGACCGGAGCCGAATAGTCCTGTCCACGCAATCGAAGTCCGCCGGTAAAAATGCGGTGCGCAGTGGAAAATAGCGAAGAAACATGAATTTGGAATAGTGTGCGTTTCACGAGAGAGATTTTTCGAAATAACAGAAGTCACGAAATAACAACATACTAAAACAAAGTAATTAATTAGCTGTAGCCAGGCTTTTCAAGTTCAAGGCGCGACTAGAAAACAGGTGCGTAATCTAAGACCGTCGAAGAAATTGACTTGTTCGTTAATCGCGTACTAGATACAGGACTTAGCACGCTGCGTAAAGAGTTTGCGCATTTTGATTCGTATGTATGAAGGGTATGAAATGACTGTATAAGAAAGGGGGTCTGGGCGTTTGGGGGAGGGGTCTGGCAAAGTTCACTCCTGCTCTCCAGTCCCATCTCGAATCGACGCGACGCGATGGGACGTATAAAGATTATAGCGGGCCTTTTGTACTTCCAACATAGGCGTTGGCAATAACTTGTTAGCACGCGATTGTAAACTTGGTGAATCTGGAGTAAGGTAGTCGTGTACCGTGACTGACCTCCGCACCGTCCGGTCGCGTACTGTTTATAACCTTCATGACAACTGCACACGTAACTTCCGATTGTATTCCTGCAAACGTGGGCGCATGTATCGTTCATGCCACATTCGTTGAAATCTAAATAGAATATGTTTTAGGTATTATAGAATTAATCAACAGCGGGTCTAAAATTGAACTTGAGACTACATAAGCTTCGAAGAACGCCAAGAACCTTTCAACGCGTTGTTAGCGAGCATCAGAATTATGTTTAGTATAATGTTCGAATGCAGAACACAGTGGATTGTACTGCTCATTATCGAATAACCAGGTGGTTTGAAACTAATTTTAATTTCGCGTAGATCACTGCATATCATTGTGGATTATATCTGCTCTACTTAATGATCTTGAATTTGTTGCTGAGCAATCAAAGACCATAAATTCTGCCATTGGCAAACATCTGTTGGATAATCCCGCTTTTCCGAAAACATTATCGAGACGATGGATTTCGCGTCGTTTGGAGGGGCCGTTGACACTTTCTTTTATGTGGGTTGGAGTTGACTTTTATCCAAATACACCAGCCAAGGTTGTGTCAACAAAAAAGAGTTCGTGTACCATCTAAGCCAGTGGTCGGCAACCTTTTTTGTCGGAAGAGCCATATTGGCCCAATATTTTCCATCTCAACTCTCAAAGAGCCATACATGCCAATCAACTGTTGCGTCACAATTGGAAATTCGTGACGTCATGGTAGGACTAATTCGAACTCACTACACGGGATTCCTCGTGTGCGACACATTTTCTATGTAAAAACCTGTATTTATTGTTTGAAAATAAAGCTCGAAACGAGAGGCAAGGTGCACCAATGATAAATAACGCAATTGATCGTAAGTACCTTAGAACGGATATTAATCGAATATAACTGTCACACTTATTCTGAAAATCTAAATACTTCTCAATTCTCAAAGTATCCGACGGTAACATAATGTTGCGCTACACGCACACATATCGCGGGTACTACACATAGAGCGGAGAGAACGTGGATAGCTATGGCGTTATTCGTAATTCAAGTTTGTAATTGTGAATGCACATCCAAAACAGCTCAGTTCGCGCCGTAGACAAGGAAGACAATGTGTATTTGAAAACTGCCTTTTGAAATGGGCGTCGCCATGCCTGCTATGTTCTTTGATTCAACGTATCGCTCAATTCAAGATTTCGATTCGGCTACATCGCCAGGAGTTTTGAGTCACCAGTCATTTCGATGGGGTGGGTTCGAATCCCATCGCTGCCACCACGCCAGGATACAAAGCCTGTACTCTCTGTGGCACCACAAAACGATGCCGACACATGATAAACGGTTATTACAGCAAAGACATCTTTACAGCACGAGTTAGTAGTTATATACGGCAACTAAATAAACGGCGCGATTAGCGAACAAATCATTAGCATGCCAATCAACAGGAGCCAAGGTTCGGTTCCATAACACAAACAATACTAGGGCATATAATTCGCGAGTGATATTGGCCGAGAGCGTGACAGTAACTTAAATTTGATGATTTTGAAGACATGGGGTCCGAGCCCCTAAACCTGAAGACAAGATTTCGCGCTCTGCCCGATTTACCTCCAATTCATGCGTGTTTCTCTATATATAGACCGAATTTCATACTTTTGAATTCTCTCATCAACAGTCATAACCTTCCATGCCATCAAACAATCTGTTGGGGTTGCTAGCATCCCGGTTGGATTTTGTGATATGACGATAAGGGAGGCGCGAAATTTTTCATTATCATAAAGGGGGGCGTGTCTAAAAAAGGTTGAGAACCACTGATCTAAAGAATAGTACATTGAACGCTCTCTCGAAATTTCATGCTGGTGACGTCATATCTTGTGATACGATTGTTAATATACAATGTTCTTTCCAATTCTATACCAGTTGTTTACGATTGCCCCTGACGAGTGTCAGCCGAAAATATTCAGGTTCATTTCAATATGAATATACTCTTCAATTGTATATATTACTGATTGTTAAATTATAAGATTGTTTGGAATAATGTGCATTTTAAATTTATGAAATTCATAATTAGTAGACAGACAAACAAATCGGTCAATGTGTTTGATATATTGTCAATATATCCCTGTAGATATGGTGTCCGGTCAATACCGAGAAAACCATTGCCGAGAATGCCATTACCGAGAATGGACATTACCGAGAATGGACATTACCGAGAATGGACACCACAGAGAATGGACATTACCGAGAATGGACACCACCGAGAATGGTCATTACCGAGAATGCAATGCAGGCATGTTATGCATATGCACCAGTCGTCTGTATGTGCATCACGGCTTTGCCACATTCGGTGTCGATTCTCAGATATAAATTTCTCGACAACGCCGTCTCAGTACGTTAGATTCTTGGCATTGGCCATTCTCGGTAATGTCCATTCTCTGTAGTGTCCATTCTGGGTAGTGACCATTCTCGGTAATCCCAATTCTGGGTAATGGCATTTTCGGTAATGCCGATTCTCGGTAATGGTTTTCTCGGTATTGGTAAAGGACCAGATAGCATGTAGTCATTATTATACTACGAGAAAGGATCCCAATCCAATTATATTCTCAGCTGCCTCGGTGCGATTCACTCTGTCGCATCCGAGAAGTGTCTAAACGAGTTCATACAGCCCCATCACTAATTTGTTACCGTATTAAATATAAACTGTCATCACAGTACAGTCGTGTAACGCATATCTACGCACCGAGGCAACTGAGATTATAATTGGATTGGGATCCTTTCTCGTAGTATAATAATGACTACATGCTATCTTTGGTTCCTATGACTATAGTAAATACAAACATCAGAGCTGGTATTTGAATTGCCCTTCGTTGGTTGCATAATTTCCAGAATCAGTTACCAGTCCGAACGGGCTTGCCGTACACTATTTCTCCTTACAGCATCACGAACGGACCCCGAGAATCACCCCGGCCCATGATAAAAACAGCTTACCACTACAGGTCTTTTCGTCCGTATTCAACTTGAAACCCGCTTCACAGCTGCAGCGATAACTGCTATGGCTGTTGTGGCAATTTGACTCACACCCTCCATTATTGGTTTCACATTCGTTTATGTCTAAACACGATTAGGGTATGTAAACATATTAGATTTTTCCTAATGGTTTCCAGCACTTGACTTGACAACGGGGTCAATAAGTTATGCTTCAAATTAAACTTCACGAGTTTCAATATAAATATATTCCGAAAACCACGCAGCGTTTCTTCAATTTCTACATTTCTATTTATATACGTATATAATGTATATATAGAGCGAGTGAGTCCCACATCTACCTCGCAACAAGATATATTATGCGGAAGCCCACAGAAGTATGGGTGCCACTTAAGAATCCACCGAAGCGTAACGGTGTTTATAGTAAATAGGAATTACGATTTTTCTTACACATTTCTCGGAACCGGAAATAGCCATGTATTTAACACGAACTAAGTGCATAGAAATCAACCAGACCCACGAAAGTTTTCCAAATAGTGCAATCATTAACGATACACATAATCTAGATCAATTCTCTAGAACGGGATAACGCATATATAGGCCTATCACAATTAAGTATTCAACACAAAATTAGTAGGCATCGAAGTGATCATTATTAGATGAAATTGACTCAGTTATAGTACTTATATTTTATAAAGTTCATAAAATAACACTCAAAAAGGCATCAATCACCATCCATAGCTCTACCTTCACATGACCGTCCATCCAATCTTGGATTAAACCCTTCCGGACAAGAGCACTGCGCTCCAACAGGCGTGTCTTCACAATCGATATCACAGCCTCCGTTGTCTATTGAGCAACTGAGCTACAGGATTCAAAAAATATTTAGCCCTTGTATATTCAGCGCGAAATGGTCCAAATAGGTGACTTAGTGACAGCTCCTAGCGCTGAATTGATGTGAATGGTCGATAGCCCAGTGCATCGACATGGGGGTCGGGTGATCACAATCTCCCATATATCCACACCAATTTTTAACCTTGATTGTAAGGGGAACCTTAACAAACCGACACCCGATACTTGGAGTCGCAGATCATGCACTTTATGCATGCATTTTACTAACCGTGGTTTAACGATTTCCAGGAGCAATATACCTAGGTATGCTGTTGAGATCAAGGACATTACGGAATAGTTTTCACCTCAGGTGTGCACGTCACGGGCACGGTGACAGTTAGATTGATGTTGCCATGTCCGATCGATCTTATTCGTCGATGGAGAATGTTCGAACACAGCATGTCGAACTCGAAGTGTACTTAAAATTCACTAACATACTGCATCCGAAACTTGAAGTGATGGTATGTACGCCGTAAGTTAGATTGATCACCTGTTGGACAGATACGCTTACCTTAATGCAGCAGGCGGGACTATAGTTCATTTAATTTAATTTAGTCTCAAAGAACAGTGGAGATATCAACTCGCGTACCAAAAATGAAATACTTACTTCTTTTTACTCGTTTCAAGCCAGCTTTTTGGAATAAATCTGAAATATAGTGATATAACAGCGATAATTTACAATATGCATCCCGGATCAAACTTAACCGAGGCCACTGATACAATTTAGCAGCAATTACAAAACATGATTTGCGAATTCATGGCTTCACATTCCACATACATCATTATTTGTCATGACAAATCGGGACTTAGCAATCGGCAATGTATGCCGGTAAAGTAGATATAATTGCGTTCATAATTAAGAACGCGCACATCGTGGGAACTTCGTAAAAGATTAACTTGCAAACAATGTATCTCATCACTCGTTTCAAACTTGAGGTCAATTAGATTTGATGTTTTCCGGAAGAGCTTGCGTACACTTTTCTGAGACTTATCAAATATCTATCAATATATACTCCGCCAGTACATTTCAATCCGAATCACGCTCCTTTGTCTGACAGAAGCTATCCACATCCCACTGGATAAATGACAGATGTTTTGTCAAGGTTCTCATGAACAATGATTCATCTGAACTCAAGGAGACACGCTTGTCTGGTTTGGGGTAATACAGCCAGTGAGAGCTGCCAGAATACATCGCAAGTAGTGTTAGCCTACTTTGTAAACATTCAAACTGATTGAGTGAGTCATGGCGATTAGCGAGAGAGGAGAAAGAGTCCTTATCTATTGATTTATATACTTGAGCCATATTGTATTGAATACCCCTAGATTTAGCTCCATAGCCGCTACCGGGACTGATAAAAGACGAAAGTGCGTCTCATTTGTCCTGGCGATGTATTGCATTTCACGAGACGTACGAATATTTTCACTAGATTCGGATTGACTCCAACTCACAGTCCTATATCTGGAATATTCTAATATACTGTTACCTTTAATATCGAAGCTTTTTCCACTGACGAAGAAGCAATTTAGCGCCACGAAAAGCATCAACGTCCTCTGAATCCCACTCATGATCGAAACAGTCTTCACACATTAACTTCACGCTAAGTCTGCAAACATATAATTAGTTACGCCGAGCGC